>CAXIVR010000017.1:325871-401001 GCA_964035755.1 Teleogryllus oceanicus | reverse complement strand
ATTTGAAAATCATTTCCAAGTTTTGGGATCAATTGTTACTTCAATTATGAACTAACAATAGTTACTCTATTACAAAATCATTGATCAATCAGAGGCCAAATGATTGAGAGATCAAAAGGAAAATTTCATATTTTTCTTGCAAATAATGTATAAATTATTCCTTCAGTACTGCTTTGTTTTCACTTCCAAAACAAATATGTCTCATTAGCAAGCACAAAGTTCATTTAAATCTTAGCACAAACCCGTGGCTTTGTGTGTGTCCATCAGACGTTGAGACAACATCCGTAAGAAGAAGAAACCCAGTGTTGAAATCGATAGCATTCCAAGCCTAATTCGTAAGATTCCACTCTTCATCCTTATGTCACGAAGCCAGTCACGAAGCCCCGACATGGCTCTCCTGCGTATGCAAATCCTCGCAGTCTCTCGGAAATATTTTAGCAAATCGTAACTCTCCATCAGCGACGTGAAAATCAGACGTTCCTTGACGCGCGCGGCGGACAAAAGACCGCAGAGCATTTGCATGCGCTTCGTTTGGCGGACAGACGGGCGGACGGATTCCAGGTGGGTCTCTGCCGAACCCAACCCCAGCGCAGCGAAGGTCCGCGGGGCCCAGAGGCTAGTAGAAGATTCCGAAGGAGTCGAAACGAGAACAGCGGGGGCGACTTCGGGGAATTGTCCATAATGCCTTATCTGGCGAACAAACGAAGCGCGTGCGGCGCTGCGGGCGGCGTCGCCGTCGTCGTCACGTGCCCGGCCTCAATCAGCGCGGCGGCGGCCGCTACGGCGCGCCCAAGGTCCTCGGTCCTGGCCCCTGACACACTGCGCGCGCCCCGGCGCAACAGGTACCTCCCGCCCGCGCGCTCCGCGTGGCCGCACGTGAACGCTGCCTCAGGTTTTGCCTCGCTTACAAGAGGATGTTCTTTGTTTGCTCGAAGAGCACCCGCCCAGAAACATACAACGACTCGAACAAATTGTTGACAAATTGTTGAATCGATATGAAACTATTTTTATGAGAACAGATACTGCTTTGTTCTGTCGTTTTAAATAAGTTCCGACGATGTAAATGTCCTATAAGAAAAGAAATTGTTGTTTCAATTTTACATGTTTCCGTTACTCCACCCTCTGTGGAGGTTCCATGGTTCTCGCTGTCAGCACTTGAAGAAATCCTACGTGACACTCCTGGAAAATTACGTTCCGCAAGAAACTAATGTAACTGTCGAGTTATTGTCCATCTGTCGACACTTGTCTCCATTCCTCTGAGTTACTTGTCACTGGGCAATAAATTTCCTACGAAGGCTGTGCCTGTGTGACGTTATCTGAGCCACGCGCTTGATAGCGTCACGCTAAGTGTTCACGCACAATGACCTTGAAGATGACGAATTCTTCGTCGACGGAGCCTCATGTGGGTCCCCATCGTCTCGGCCCGCCTGACTAAATTGATTCTGGAGGACGGTATCACCATAATATGATCAAATTGGAATAACTTCACCTGTCAAATGGTGAAGGTGATCAATCAAGAACGTACATCTTTCGAATTAAAAGACACTTTGTCAAGGTGTCTTCGGGAGTACCTCAAATTGGTCGGATTTAACCTCCATATCGTGTGAAGTCCTGACAAGAAGAATATCAATTATATATGACATTAATATTAAACCAAACCTGTTTCCAGATTCCAAGGACTGCTCTGCCAGGAGAAACTTTGTAAGAAGGGATTTTATGGGACACGATCATAGAGAAATAGTCCAAAAAGTAGAAAAGAAATACAACTTTCCCAAAAATGGTCAGAGCCACCAGATGAGGCTCATGTGTCGGTGAAATATGAAATAAACAAATAGAGTTAAAGTATGAGAAGATCGTAGTTTACTTTAGAACGACAGCCGTACAAGTGAAGTAAATGAGACTAGAAGAGCAGAAGTTTGGCTGGAAGTACAAGGCTCGTGTTTCTGTGTTTTCAACGGTAAGTAGTACTAAACTATATACATTATTGATATTAAACACACTTCACTCTATTCAAAATAAGAAAAGAATCACTGACACCAATTTTTGTGAATCGTAGGTTTGTAAATTAATTTCCTACGACATTCTGGTCGTGATTTGTAAGCAGACCACTTGAAACGTAATTATATCCCACTTCTGAGTGTCATTCAATGTTCAAATGAATAATCAGATTTCAAAAGACAATTTATGACACAACGGAATGCAACTTTTCTAAATTTTGTGTTGTCAAAATCAAGATAATAATACCACGTTTCTTCTTCTTGAAAGCACATAAACACGAAACTCCGGAGTAAATTAAGAAAATGAGCACCACCAATTCACTGCTTGTCTACGTAAAAACTAGCGTAAGAAACCTTTTCCATTTAAATGTGAAAAGACCTGTCGCAATTTGAAAAGTAAGTGCATTAAAAAAAGATATCTTAACTGGAAAATGTGGTGACAGATGTAATTATTGGGAAAAAAACAATTTTTAAATTACATAATTAATTTTTAAATTTATTTAGTATGGAGGTCTGTGGCAAACTATTTTCAAATTCTAACAGTTCCAAGGATAGTTAACAACGAGAAAGATGGTATTGTAGCAGGTTGTATATTTGTATTTATCTTCAGATATACTTCCGTCATTGACTTCAGGTGTATCGCATCAATAAATTCCCATTTCCAGAAGTGTAAATCACTTCTCGTTACAAACTAATTCTAATAATTTAATGTTTAAAAGAATACATGAGCACTTAAACAACATACACATTGCAGCTACTCACCGAGCCATACAGCAGGCCGCAGCTGTCCATGCAGAGGAATAGGCACGTAGCCAGCCCTGGATCTTCACTTGCGTCTTGTTCACCGACAGCCGATGCAAGATCGCTGGTGAACAAAAAAATGAAGTTCAATGGGGCTCTGGGATGGAAATCACACATACAGCATCACGCAGACGCAAATGTTTTCTTAAAAAAAAAAATAGATGTACGAGGTTTGAGAATCGTTTTCATTATTGTATTTTCGAGCAATTCGTGAATAATGGAAAGAACTAATAGTATGAAAAGAAATTTTCTGGTGCATTTTCAACAAAAATTCAAAACGAGCATTAAAAATATATTCAGAAGATCATAAATCCGAAAAGTGGAAGCGAATGTACACATAATGTGTACCTGAGGTGCAACAACCATCTATGAAGAAACATTTGTCGAACATGTATTCAAAGAGTGAAGGGGTTGAAAGTCAATAAGTAACAGTTCGCATGGAACAATACAATCAGAGACACCAAACATTCTTTTAAGAAAATACAAGGAATGTGCGTTTCTCACAGCGGAAAAGAGTTTTATTTAACACTTTTTTTACTGAAAGAAAACAAAATACAGGACTGACTTTATTTATTTTATATCAGAAAGCAAATGTACTTCATTTATTTTGTATATATGCCAGTGTGAATAAGTAGCGAGTCACGCGATCTTTGGCTCTGACTCTATTGACCCAGTTTCTCTCTTGTTCCTGAGCTCTTGTTTACTATCGAAATGTTAGCGATAGCAATGAAGCGGCACATTCCATTCATGTTTACTGAAATATTTTCGAAGACCAGGCACGACAGAACTTTTATTTTAAAATAAGAATTGTCAGGTAGTCCTATTAGACCTAATTCGAGGTTTTCGGGACCAATGAAAGAGGAGGTTGTCTATTCATATATTTGAATTTAAGATATTTTCTATGAATGACTTCTGTAATAACACTACACTCCAATGAATAGCATTTGTAATTAAAATCTGTTCCTGCGGGAAATTAACAAAGTAAATGAATGTGCTCTTGACTAAAACATTTACACCACTAATGTTCTACATACTTCATAAAATTATGGGTTCGAAAACCATTTAGTCATACATTTTGAATAAGCATTAAAATTAAGGACAGGAACATAAAGAAACTAGTGACCTGCAGCAATGCAAAATGCTTGAACAAAACCACACAAAAGTGTTTCAGAAAGTAGCTTTACACTGCTCAAGAATAACAAAGACGAGAAAATAAAACTCGTACGTGTGCAATCATTTAAATATTTTAACAAATACAAATCTTTAAGACTACTCGAATACTGTACAGTATAATGTATACGAACATACAGCAAAATGTTATTTACATCAAAAATGTAAAAAAGTTACTATTTTATAACACATGTGAGAACCAAATACTTAATTGTGAGTGGCCATTTTTGGTCATGTCTTGGGGTGGCTGTGGTGGCGGCTTGGGTGGCGTCTGGTGGTGGTAGTGGTGGTGTTGGTGGTAGTGGTGGTGGAGGTAATGGTGGTGGTTGTGGTGGTGGTGGAAGTGATGGAAGGGATGGTGAAGTGATGGAAGTAGTGGTGGTGGTAGGGGGTAGTGGTAGTGGTGGTGGTGGTAGTAGTCGGGGCAGTGGTGGTGATAGGTGGTGGTAGTGGTGGGGCAGTGGTGGGGGCAGTGGTGGGGGTAGTGGTGGTGGAGTGGTGGTGGTAGTGGTGAAGTAATAAAAGTGATGGTAGTGGTGGTGGTGTTGGTGGTGATAGTGGTGTTGGTGGTGGTGCTGGTGGTGGTGGTGGTAGGTGGTGGTGGTAGTGAGGGGCATGGTGGTGGTAGTGGGAGGGTAGTGGTGGGGAGAGGGTGGGGTAGTGGTGGGGGTAGAGTGGGTGTGGTGTTGGTGGTGGTGGTGATGGTAGGGTGGTGGTGGTGAAGTGAGGTGGTGCAGTGGAGTGGTGGTGGTGGTGGTGGTGGTGGTGGTGGTGGTGGTGGTGGTGGTGGTGGTGGCGGATGGCGCATCGTCGTCGAGAGCCGAGGTCCCGGTCGGGATGAGCGGCGGAGGCGGAAGCAGATGCGACGGCGGCAGCAGGGAGGAGAGGACATCGACGCGACGGCGTCAGCGAAGTCTGTGGATGTGGTGAATTGATTGATTAATGGATCATTTCGCGTTTCGGGCGTGCAACTGCTGTGTTCAGTAGTTTCGCAAATGAAGTGGAGGCTGCATTGTAGGAGGTGGCGGGGTTCCTCCATAACAACGAAACATCCGGCGCAGACCTACATGTCTTGAGGAGTTTCCCACCTCAGGTACCTCTGCCAGCGGGACACAACCCCAACCGGACAAGCTCTAAGTCTGTAATGGCCCTGATATGTATGGCAGTAGAGCATGTAAGAGGAAGCAAGTATATGTGTGAGAGAAGAGACGGGGACAAGTGTAAGAAAAGAAAGATCGCGCGCGGACCACGGCACGTTTTTTTAGGGAAAATGCTCCTTTATTCGTCTGGTAGAAAACGACGAAAACAACCAATTCACGCAGCCGGCTGAAATACTTCTGCGAGAAAGCAACCTAGCCAGTGTGGAAAGTCCGCCACCGTCTGAACTCGAATCCAGAATCTCCGGTAAGAGTTGGTGCAGTGACAACTGTTGCTGCAATTGAGCCAACTGAGGATGTGGTGGGGCGGAGCTGAAGTGGTAGAGCGCCAGCCAAGGCTGAGTGGGGGGAGGAGGCGGTGGCCGGGGCACCCGTGATTTACGCCGCCGCCGCCTTGTCTGTCTATGGCTTAAGGCTTAAGAAGTCGCAGCGTAGGCGGCGATCCTGCGCAAGCATGTTTCGAGTACGGTCTGTTCACCGCAAGAACATCGTAGATCTGAGATTAACACGCGCACGCACACGCATATACACACACATACTGACACGTCCATTTGTTCAATTACAGAATACGAACTTGAAAACCCACGCCTAAATATTTTAGGAGTTATATCACTTGTAGTGACTATGATAATGATTTGACGTTTCCCTTGCTAGTTAGCTAAATATAAAAACAACATAGATAAATAGGTTAGAGATTAGTTTAAAGGGTAGTGATAGAGTGCGATTTGTTGATTGACAGAGGTGTATGGTGAGAAAGAGAGAGCAATGGAGGTGCAGAGGAGAGGAGGGAAGAAGAGAGAGCGGGAAATTGAAATGCCAAACGTTTCCAACGGATAATCCGATATTCACGGAATTTTCTTTCGTTTAATTTTTACTTGTTCGTGAATTTTATTCTTTCATTTAAAAATACAATTAATTTAATTCTTTCATTTCAAAATCAATTCCTCCACTTATTCCATGAGACTTTTCCTGTCTTTAAAGCAAAATTTGTAACGAACTTTTCAGTGTTTTATGATTATCTCTAAAACTGTGAAGTAATTGATTCCGGAGGGACCAAAATTCTTTGAAAGTCCATACAATTTCAATTTGACTTGGTTCTAATGGCTTAGAGAGAGCCCACCGCATGGCCTAGCATTGTGTAAATGGTTCCAAATGACGTGATAAAAGAGTGGAGAAATTTGGTTCTATTGTCATTATGTTTATAATGTACCAGGTAGTTGAATTCAGTGAATTGTGTAGAATAGAACAGAAAATAACATGTCTTTTTTTTCCCAAAAAAGGAAAATGCTTTTGGGAGATTGGTTAGTGATTCCGGTGCGTCACTGCTGAGGTCATTAGTCCGTAACTGTAGTGCATTGTGGAGGGTTCCTCTACCGATATTTCCCACCAGCAAGGCACAGTCCCGGCCGGGAAAACTTTAAGCTGACGATCGTTATCTCGGCATGTACGGAAGTGTATTACATTTAACTGTATGTAAGTACGGGTGAGGATAGGGAAGGAATGATGGTGCGTGGGCTCGTTTGTTGGGGTACTGCTCGGGCATTCCTCTGATACTGATCAAAGAAACCACAGAAGACTACTGATCAGAGCAGTCGGGCGCCAGAATTCTCCCCAGACAGTGAATGCAACCGACCAGCTGAAAAACTAGTGTCGAAAATCCTCCCACCGTCGGGACTCGAACCTAGAACCTCCCAGTCAGAGGGCCTGCAGTGACATGAGTTGATGCCCTGAGCTACCTCTACCGGTGAAAATGCTTGAACATTATTGCAGAAGTGAAGAGTAAAATTATACACACTAGTACGTTTCAAGTATTTCCAGACCAAAGCGACACATCTGCTGTATAAGAATGTCCAGGTTCACATCCATTGAAGCTCTAACCCATAAACCCATTCTCAGAGCATCGTAATTCAAAATCCAAATCTGACAGTCCCATTAAATAACTTTATATAACTGATAATGCTTCTAAAAATATTTACGAGAAATAAATCTGAGACGGGCAGACTAACACGGTGCAAGGCCGACGGTCTGTACTGGTCGTGCTGCTCCGGAGCGGAATTATCTCAGGTAGAACAGATTAAGAATTTGCGCGAATAGACAAGGAGAAACCCAGGAACGGAGCGAGGCGAGGGTGCGGTGCGGCGCAGGGTGGGGAGGGGGGGGCAGGACGGAACCAGGGGCGAGGGGGCAGGGCCCCGGCCCTTTGCGGGGTGTGAACCTTAATTAGGCTGTCGGTGTAAATAAAGACGGCTAACGAGCCGTGCACTGTCGTGTTGCAACGCGCCCACCTTTCGGCGAAAGGCGCGCGTGGCGCCCACCAGAATTACAGCGAATCATCGAACCGGAACCCGGCGTTTAGAGGAATAGGACAAAATGGTATTTCTGTTCAGTTATTTCCGATCACTAATATTAAAGTATCTGAATTTTCTCTGTTTGTGATTCACTGTTTTCCACAGTCTTCACACATTTTACCATACAATTAATTCAATATTTAGTTACATCTGGGAAAGGGGAAATTTTAAAAAGCAAAACAACAAAACAGAGTTCAATTACACAAATTATTGTAAAACTAGCTAGACGAGGACCCCGTCTCTCCTTCATGTGTATAGTATAATTTTTAAATGGCCTTGATCCTTTTTCCATTACTGTACTACCACTACTCATTACCTACGTAATCTCATGTCCAGAATTTCGGCATGTAAATGACCCAAATATTCGTACTGTAACAATGGATATTTTTTTACCAACTCTCACGATCCACTGTTCCATCAAATTTTAAAAATGGGGTTTTTCAAAAACAACTGTCAAATTACTTTCTCCAACTGCTTATTGTGTTCCCATCCCTTTAACTTTTAATAACATGAAACAATAATGTAATGGTTTAGTTTTCTAGTGTTTTTACTGATAGACAAAACATTAATTATGGATACCAATGTAAAAGAGTTTTTTTGTTGCACTCATTGCAAAGTAATAAAATAAAGAGCAGAAATGAAATATCTCTCGCCGTGAAGTAGAAAAAAAACAGCTAAAACGGGGCAAAAATATTCTGCAGTGACAATTAAGGTTCTGACGAAAAGGAAGTAGGATGGGAAGGGAACAAGGGCGGAGAAGGGCTTGTTAATGGACGCGAAAGCAGAGCAGCGCCGCGAGGACTACGTGACGAAACGAAAAGCGAGGAACCGTGGGGGCAGGAGGCGAGAAGGAGCTGGTTCGGGGCGAGGGCGTTGGCAAAGGAACCGCTTCGCTTAATTGGTGCCTTTAGTTAAGCGCGACTGTTCGCAGTGATCGGGAAATGAGAAAAGGACAATTAATTCTCGCGTTTCACGAAGGAATTAGTTGCACAGACGCTGTTTCCTTGCGGCGGTAAGAATTTTTTCGTGACAGTCCTAGATAAAGGTCTCTGGCCTTTTCTTGGAATGAAGTACGCGGTTTTTTGTCGCTGGACGGAGAAGATGGATGGACACTTCAGGGCATTTCCTTTAGATCTAGTTTATGTCTTCTGTGGAAAGTCTGATAATTAATTTTCACTCACGATTAATGAAAATGTCCGAAAAAATTAACAGCAGTTCTTCCGTAAAATTTTCTATAGTTTTTTTAAAAAAGGGTGTCCATTTAAATGTCTTTCAACAACAAGGGAATTAAGAAGTGCTTTTATCAAGTAAGTTTATCTCCTCATGAAATCGAAACCTGACGCACCAGACGACCTGACACCACATTTCATTTTCCGCATCGTGAGATAAAAATTTAGCGGGGATTACCGAACTGGATTTGGTAGGATGTTTGGAAACCTAGAGGCATAACGCTGAGTGAATCAGGAAGCTAGCTCAGAACCGTGTTCTCCGTCAGACTTCCACCCGAACAAGTGGAAATCTTAAACATGAAAGGCTCGTACACGACACGATAGCTCTCAACGCATTCTGCTTCATGAATTCTTCATGATATGAAAGATCTGTGTACGCATCTGCCAGTTAAAGATCGTCAGATCATGAACGCGGGAAAAAGGAACTCACCCGATAGAAACAGCTTCTTTCCCGACAGAAAATCCCACCACAATTGTACTTGAAAATTAATTTCTACAACTAGAGGAATTCGGTTTCTTCAGAAATTAAAATAAAAATTTGTACTTGTAAATTTTATAACCATGTTCAAATTCGTAAATACATGTGAATTGTAAGAACACTATAGTTGAAGAGAGCTGTGGGCAAGCAATGTTACGTTACATCTATATTTTGATATGTAATTTTTTTTGGTGTATCAACAACATATCATTCATACAATATAATGTCTGTAAAATGACATTAGGTTCTTATTAGCGATTTACATCACTTTGTTGTGATCGAGAAATGATTAATATGACAACACAATATTTATAAACTATTTCAAAAAATAACACCTAGGTAGAACATAAAATCAGAGACCGGAAGCGTACAGTTCGGGAGCGTTGTTTTGTTTGTACCGTGTTAGCATGAGCGGCGTTCTCACGGCTGCAGCGGCGGCGGTCTCACTTTGTTACACAAATCGCTCCAAATGCTCCTGAGGCGCCTATCAGCGCCATGATCTCCCGGCCTTGATAAGTGAAACGCCGATGTAAATGGCTCCGCGCGCTCTGCTCCGCCCCGCCCTGCCCCCGCTCCCTGCCCCCGCCACCTGCCCGGAGCGGGCGAGTCGGCGCTCAGGCGCGTTACTTCTGGGAGACAGCTGGAGATGCACTGCAACTCGCGTGTTGGTGCCTTGACAGTGGGCGCTGGTAGGTTTTTCTTTCTCAATTTCCTCCGCCCGCATCCTGGCGAGGCGGGAATTTATGAAATATTGGTATACATTTAATGCTCCAGCACTGCTGCTTGGAGCTGAGGGCGGCTTTGACTTAAATAAATTAACTTAACCTAACTTAAAACTATATACAATGTGCCACTTTGGGAGATTGCAGTTTTAATTAATTAATTATCACTGGTGTATTTGTTATCAGTCCTTTAAATTGTTTTTTTCTTTATGACATTCACTCTTTCATACTTAATCTAGGTAGGGGCCTACAGCGAGGGTTTTTAAAAGTTTAGGTGGTTCAGAATATCAATCCATCTTGCAGAGGCACTGAAGCGGCTTTCTTGTCACTGTAGTGCCTCTGATCGGGAAGGTCTAATTTTCGGAGTTCCGACGGTCGCAGGATTTTCGATACACATTTCAGTCGCTGCCTGGAGGAGAATGCTGATGATCGCCTGCTCTGTTCGGTAGTTTTCTAGGTTTCTGCGATGAACACCAGGGAATGCTGACCCTAACAACGGTGCACGGACTACGCGTGATCTTTCCTTCCTCTTCCTTGACCATGTTCACGCCTTACTTACACACAATTACACTTACGTGCACCACACATATGTCAGAGACCGATCGAAACCATAAAGCTTGTCCCGGCTGGGGGCGGTGCCCGCCATTGCGAGAGTCCTGGTTACGGGAAATCCTACTCAGACGACGGTGGTCGGCGCCGGGTCTCGCCATTCACCGGAGGAAGATCTTCGCCATCTACCGAGAAAAACATGCACTATACTAACGGGACTAATGACCGAAGCAGTTGACGCGCCGGAAACATGAAAATCAATCAATAAATCAACGAGTAGGTCAGCGCCGGATCCCGCCATTCAGGGGAGATCACTGCCACCTTCCGCGACACAGATAGACTATACTTAGGACCAATGAGAGCAACTGACACGCCCGGAAACATTAATCAATCAATCCAGAAGGGGGCGAAGCCACCCAGGGAGTAGAGGGACGGGTTGAACGTCCTATGTGGGTAGAGCGGAAGAACAAGCAGTGCGGACAGAGCATGCGGAGAGGACAGAACTTGCGAAGAGGACAGAGCATGCGGACAAGACAGAGAATGCGAAGGGTAGAGCATGCAGAGAGGACAGAGCGTGAGGATTGTACAAAACGTACGAAGAGGACAGAACATGTGAAGAGGACAGAGCAAGCGGAGAGGACAGAGAATGCGGAGAGGTCAGAACATGCGAACAGAACAGAGCATCCGAAGGGCGCAGTGCATGCGGTGTGGTGGGAAAGATGTGTGTATGTATTATGGGCAGAACGTATGGTGAGGACGGAGGGCAGAATATAGGGAGGCAGACTGTGCGATGTGGTACTCTTTATTATTACGATTTCCGTACCTACTTAGACTTTTCGTCCTTATCTGGAACGACTTAATTTGGTGGATGGGCGATGGGTACTAATGGCATTGATATGAAATGAGTCGATGGTGAATGAGGGGCTGGGGAACGGGAAAATCCCAAAACTCTACTGGTCCACTACAAGTTCCAAATCACCGTCGGGAACTTGAAACCCTGCTTCCTCAGATTTTATCTTCTGGTGAACGGTCTCACCGCTAGACGGTGGGTCACACCTGCGTTTAGTATAAATTATACATTGATTAAAATAACGAATCTAAAATTAATTTTATATTCTAAGTTAAATCGACATTCCTAAGCGACCGACACACTGGGAAGTTTTGATATATCGGGTTGGAAAAGACGGTTGTAAACACTAAGAAAACTATAAATCAGGGCAGGATCTTAAAATCAATGTAAGGAAGAAATGATTCAAAACATCAAAACCTGAAGATGATTATCACTAACTCTCTGGTACATTCTGGTGTCTCATAACAAAAGTAATCAGAAATTTTAGAAATTCTTGGTTCTTTCCACACTGTATGTCAATCTAACATACTTTCGTCAAACTTAACATAACATCGGAAATTATTAAAGAAGTTTATAAGTATTGAATTTCCAATCGAAGACCTAATACAATTTTCTGTCAATGTTGTCACTGATGTGGTTTGGTTGGTTTGGTTTGGTTTGGTTTGGTTTTTCGTGTTTTCGGCGCGTCAACTGCTTTCGTAATTAGTCCCGTTAGTGTAGTGCATGTTTTTTCTCGGGAGATGGCAGTGATATTCCCCCGCTGGATGGCGAGATCCGGCGCTGACCTACCGTCGGCTCGTGGTGTTTCCCCTTAACCAGGACTCTCCCACCAGGAACAACTGCCCAGTCGGACAAGCTCTAAGTCCCCGACTGGTCTCCCGGAATATGTGATAGTGTGGTGCATGTTAGTGTAAGTGTGTGTGTAAGGGGGAGAGGATAGGACAAGGAAGATGAAGGAAAGATCGCGCGCGGCTCCGGGCCCGTTTGGTAGGGTACTGCTCCGGCATTCGCCTGGTGTTGATCGGAGAAACCACGGAAAACTACCGATCAGAGCAGCTGGTTGCTAGAATTCTCCTCCAGACAGCAGCTGAATTCGACCTAGCTGAAACGCTAGTGTCGAATATCCTGCCGCCGTCAGGACTCGAACCTAGAACCTCCCGGTTAGAGGCGCTGCAGTGACAACTTCGATGTGATGAGGCTCCCAACCCGCGAAGGGGCGTACTTGTTCCACCACAGGTATGCAGCGAGCGCGAGAAACTCGCCGTAAAGCGGCTTAAAGACTAAGCGACGGGAACGACGCGCGATATTTCATTGCGTCGCGCGCCGCGGTGCCGCAATTGTCGCTTCACTCGTTTATTTGCCCGCGGCCGACTCAAGAACGCCGCAACGCACAGCCCCGCCGCAATTTGTCTGCTGAACAAAGCGCTTTAGGAAGAAACCCCGTGGCTTTGACCCACTGAACACGAATGAATGTCACACACGTGCACGTGGGAAGAACAAGGCCCTGAGGAGCAGATTACGCAACACGTCGGATGCCGTTCTTCTTGTCCGGGAAATTTACTTGTTTTTCGTTTACTTTGGTGTATGTGCTAAAACGTTACGTTACTGCGCAGAACATATAATGCCTTTATTGCCTGTGAGAATGAGACGAGATGTACACAGTGTGCCCAGTGTCTGCTAAGACTATTTTTCCTCTATATTCTTCGAAGTGTGGTGTTAATCGCGTATTCAAAAGCAGTACTTCCTTTCTAAATATATTTCATTGTGAACTTCGCACAGAAAAACGTAACGACTTCACACGCCCCAGGTAGACATTAGAGCTAGTTATAAATAAGACATTTAATACTAATGTGACCAAAATAAGATCTTAATTATTTTCAGTAGGAAAGAAAACAATCAAACATTTTTTTGGCCAGGGGTGATTTGGTGCAAATCGTTGGTGATAAATAAATGATATCTTCTGACATTAGGTAAAGTTTATATTTTCAGTAGATTTTAACACTGGTATTAAAATAGAGTTTTCTGCAAAACCTTCAACGTTTAACTTATCACCTCTTACAGGTGTTAGAGAAAGGAAAGATGTTATGTCAAAAGAGTTTCATGACGAAAGATAAAAGTACAAGAAGAAAAGATAATAAATAATTACAAAGGAATTACTGGATCTCACAGTGAGGCCATCAGTCAGAACAACATTGAAAGAAATATGGAATGTACTGCCTTCCAAATTAGACATAATCGAGACAAATCAGGCATACGCGGGGTCGGAGGAGACAAATGCAATGGCTGTAGCAATGGCTAGCGTCTGGAAAGAGGGCAGACAAGTGGCAGAATAGAGCAACAAGTGACAACAAAGACAAAGCACCATGGCTGTAAAATCGAGCATCTCAGAAACACTTCCAAAGACAGACTTATTTGGAACATTTGCTCTAGTTTTAAACTATATTAGTTACAAACTGTATCACCGGTAGGAACGGTTCCGATGTCAAACTGAACTTGAATACCCACTAGAAAATAAAACAATCTTAACGTTAAATGTAGGAAACTCTACTGCTTATTGAACGAAATTTAAAATTAAGTGTAAACAATATGATACAAATATTATACAAGCAAATTCCAAAACCAACCTCCAAAACCAAGTTGCATAAAGATATAAAATAAATATTATATAAAATCCCCCCCTCAAAAAATAAATGCGGCGTACTGTAAATGCACGTTGATACAGTTAGAAACGAAGATGTCTATCGAGGTCTTGGAATGGAAACAGTGTTTATACTAGGAAATTAAGAAATGAGTTAGAATGCACAAAACACGCTCCAAAACAAAAGCGCCACAAATGCATTAAAATTCTTTTTCTTCCTGAGAATACACATGAGATTGAAATGACATAAATCAGTTATCTAGTAGTTGAAACTTAGTGCTTTAAGAGTTGTGAAAGGCTGTTAAAATTCAAGTGTTTCAACATTTCAAAATTGTGAATAAACGTTGCATTTTTTATATTATGAGTAAATGAAGTAATTACCATTAACATGGTTTCATTTCATTAAAGATAAGCTGATTGAGAAAGTTATTTGAGTTATGGTATTAAACGAATATGTGGAGTCAAAATGGGGAAAATACGTTAAAAATAATATTTTTAAAGAAAACGTACTATGTTCAGTATCGGATCGCAATTTGTGTAGGCAAATTTGCAAAATCAAAATATTTTTGAAAACGACTTATACTTCCATAATAGGGATTTTAAAATACAAAAAATTCAAATACATTTTATTAACTTCTTAAAGTCCATTTTGACGTACTGAATGAAACGAAAACACACGTTTTAACGTACGATAAAAATTCCATGCCCGTAGTTTGATCATTAAAAGGGTGAGTTAGCTACAAAACTTCTGGTGTTTTCTATTGGAAGCGATGAGAATGAAAAATTTCTGAAACCAAAAACACGACATTTTATAGGAAACAAAGGCTTCAATAACTTTATAAATCATGGTAATAAAAATAGCTGTGTGCAGACTTCTTCCGAATGATAATCGAGGTCTCTAGAAGACTATGGCAACAAAAGGTACTGCAGTTGGTCCGTACATATTCCAAAGTAATTATAGATAGTAAAATAATTTATTTAATTTGCTTTGAGCATTAAGCCCAGTGGTAAATTCTTTACACTTATTATACACCTAATACCATCATATAACAATGAATACTAAAATACATACAATTCAATACACCGTACAAATTCAATAGACAGTACAAATGAAATACGCGCGTAAGATGAATAAGATGAACAACGGGATAAAAAATAAATAATGTGGCTTAGACCTATATCATTCTCAACCTTTCATTTAATTGAAAAAAAAAAAACTGATTAATTCGCACCGTTGTCACTATCAAGACTCGCCGGCGGGCTGTCCCTGCGGGGGGCGGTCGCTGGCCGGCAGCTGCGGTTTGTCCACCTCGTTAAACGCGCAGATTCGCCGCGTGGGCAGCGTATGGAAATGGGGCGATCGGCGTCCAGCGGGACCTCCCTTCGCGAGGGGCAGTCGCGCCGCCCCGCTGCCCTTCCGCTGCCCTGGGCCACGCACGCCTTTGTTTAAGAGTTGAGGCCGCGATTGTGGGTGAAGAGGAGTCATCTTTATTCAACCGGCGTACGCCTTGTGACTCTGAAAACGGTTACCGTCGCTCTTGTTGTGGAATATAATAACCCTTGTAAATGTAATATTCAGCCATAACTATTACGCACTCTTTTCGCATTCTCCTTTGGTAACGGGCATTTTGCAAAGTTGAATGACAATGGGTACGTTATATTAATATAAATGTCACATTCAGATATCTCATTACCACACTACTTGTATTGCCAGGCAAAATCAAAGCAAATAAATTGTGAGGACATGAATATGCTAATATTAATCAGATGAAGTGAATGCGATACCAGATAAGTGAGAAGACTGCGATATTCTGCATTTTACGCTTTTCATTAGCAGACTCAGAACAGAAGTTTTCTTCAGGAGCTAAGATAAAAATTATTTGCGAATGCAAATGAATTTTGGACATCACTGAGGAACAGTGGTCTTTGACGATAAAATTCCATTACTATGCAAGTGTTTACTCAAGACTGGAATAGCGAATGGAGTTATAATGGCGCGAAGAAAAACGCCGCTGCCGACGTGTTGAGGAGTTAAGGATATAAATGATGGGCGGGGAACGTATCGACTAGTAATTACGGAAACGCTTTGCATAAATGGAGATTACGTCTGAATCCTTACTCAGAATCTCATCACTGAGTAGATAGCCTTTTACGAAAGTTCTTATTACTTCCTCCCAACGGGCAAAATAAAGTGTCGTTGACTCGTCTTCGTCGAGAACAAAAGAGAACGGTAATTACTAAAAAGTAAAGAAAAGAAAGAATGTCGCGAATTCTGGCATAAATGATTAAGTAAATCCTACAAAAACAAAGAGATGACACATTGTGCAATTAAATATCTTTTAAAGAGAGAGATATTTGTCTCAAAAGAGAAGTTAGAGTTAGTCCTAATAATACGTCAATCTTATGTAGGTACTGTTATTTCCACCAACTTGGGCTGTTTTCTCAAGAAATGCAGACTTATTTTCTTAAATATTATTGTATTTAATTCAAACAGTTCCTTACATCTGCCTGTAATTATTGAATAGATGGGTAATAATGAATTTTCTATGCATTATAAAAGAAGAGAAGGTAAAGAAGTATAGAATTCTGGAAAGTGAAGATAAATACCGATGAGAATACAAAATGTGAAGTACATCCGGTCGACCATTTGAAGATTTGGCAAATGAGCTACAATACCAACTTATTTTAAACAAAGTAAATTAAATAACCGATACCGCTCTGAACCATTTGACTTACGCAAGAAACAATAAGAACCAAAAAATAAAACCCATAAAATTAGATATCGCAGGCTCCAGGCAACTCACGGAAGAGACATTTCGAGGCTGCTGCAGAGGGTGGCTGCATCGTGTGGCCCGCTCGTTCGTTCGACGGGCAGCAGAGCGAGCGAGACGCAGTCGATAATATCGTGCACCCCCGTCGCGACGCGTCGGGGAGCGGCGCAGTTCGGCTCGCAGTCAATGGGACCGCTTTACTAATGAGGGTGCGACGCCCTCTCCATAAACAGGCGTACTTTACGCCGCGCGCGGTCCAACGGACGGGCGGCGCCCAGATGCGCGATAGCTGCAGACTTACGCCGCCCGGCCATCCGTCCGTCCGCGCCACGCTGTAGATGCGCGATTGGGGGCGTCTTCATTAAGGGACCCGACGGACAGGTACCGCGTGTGCGCCGGAAAGTCATCTGACGTCTTACTTCGCGTTCTCTATCTTTCGGGGTAAATGGAAATGTTTCTGGACCGGCTTCGGCAGCTCAACAAATCGCGAACACCACTCCGAGGGTGTAGACCGGTAGGTCCAGTCGATTTGTGGGCACGATCGAAATGGATCGAATGATGAGTTTATGATGTGAAGCTGCTAGCCGGTTTCGCAGATCACGGGTTTCGCGGGTTCCATGAATCATTTAATCGTGGATGCCAAAGTACCAAATTTACGGCCAGATTTTACTGTTAACTTAAAAGTTGAATTTTCATTCCTACCTAGTTTTAAAACAAAACGCCTTCAAATTCTTTGGTAAGACATCAATGTTCTATTTCAAAAGGAGGTAGTTGATATTTCAAGTCTTATATCATGAGGTTGAGATACTGGTTTGTACTTTAATAATAAAATTTAAACATTCCTTCTAAAAATGCGAAAATGGGGTATTTTGAAAGAAAGTAATTCATTCAATAGTTGAACAGCTCATGCATTGATAATTATTGCATATATATGTAATAAATAACAGATCAACATAGCAATGTTTATGCAAATGCAATGTTTTCTGCCGTCTATAACCAACACGTTATGAGTGTCGGTGCTTTGGGTATCCTTAAACTCATGACACGTTCAAAGCACCCCTCAGAGATCCGTTCTTCCCTGGGTATCCACTGTCCCGAAGTCCTCATCGTGAAACCTGAGCCGACGCCTTCGCCGCGCGCCCTCTCTCACGCGACGCCCGTACAATCCCCGAGCGCCTTCCGATCGGCTCTCCACTTCCGGAACCTTCGAATGACCCGCGCTCACAAAGCCCTACCAGCCCTAGTCGCCAGTAATTCAAACTTTATTGGCGCCGGAGCCCAGGCAAGGCGAGAGAGCAGCTTTATTCGTGCATCGGATGCATCCGCATAAATTCTGGAAGCGACCGCCTGGCCTGCCGCCGCCGCCGAAGCAGCCGCCCTGCACGACGATCGATCGTAATTCTCCTGGAATGGTAATCCCGACAGAGGCCCGGATTGGCTGAGTTACGGTCAAACATTTACCTGCGTGGCCCCGCGGTGGCCCCGACTGTCCCTGCGCCCTGCGTCGCCGATTATTAACACCTTGTTCGCCTGTAATGACGCGTTTTTGTCCTTACCCCTGTCGCGCGCGCTTTGTAGGGCAGTAAATTCCTACAGTGCTGTGAAATGTGAATAAGAAACACGTACGAGGAGTCCTGGGGCTGTGTGAATAAAGGATCAAAAGATGCAGTTGTATGTAGCTTTACACGCGCGGAGAGAGAAAGTACTGACTGCTGATGTCCTTGATGAGAACTTTATGTGTCTATGTTCTCAAATAAAGAAGGTCTGTAATCAATTTGCAGGCTTATTTTGTATTTGCAACAAAATTCTCTGACACATAACATAACTTTATTTTCGAGGTCGTGCGATGCTGACTTTCATACGAACTTTAAAAAATGCTCAACACCAAACTGTGGAACGTTCCTATGGATACTCTGCTACGTACTTCTATCAAGTGTATTCCTCAAATAATGGCGTTTCAAATTATTTGACGGTAATTTTTCAGCAAGCAATGGGAACAAAATATTAAGCTAGTACCGTACTAAAAATATGATTATTAATTAAATTGTGGGTAATTCCGAATTTTTAACGAATTTTTAGATTTTAAAATGATTTCGAGATAAGGCTCTTCTTGATTATCCAGTTAGTCTACAGTTTTCTATGTAACTCAATTTTTCAAAATGTTGGCGAAAATTATTTTTCTTATCTTATTAGATAAATATAAAGGTTTCTGACGTACAATTAAAATATATAATGGGAATGCAATACAATAGATGGAATACATTATCCTGCTTTATTGCATCTCCTGTTTTCATGCAAAGTTCATCCTTGAAAATGTACTGAACGAAGAAACTAACTAGAATATATTTCGTAAGCAACAAGGTTAATGAAAGCACGTGTTGCTTTTACTACCATCACTGAACCGTTCATCTAAGAACTACACGCATGATCCTTTCAATCGGCCTACTTTACTTTTGAAAACAGACAAAATTTCGTCAGTACTCGCACAAAACCTGATGAAAGTGAACGAGTTCACCGTGACGCACCTTCTTGGCGGGCTGCAAACACGCCCGTCCTTCAACGCGCCTCCCGTCGCATCCCCGAGGCCCAGGTGCGCGCGCAGCCACGGCGCGTTGACTGCTCGCGTTTATTTGCTCGGGCGGCGCGTGTTTGTTGCTCCTCGCGATTCAGCCGCCTCCCCTCCCGCGAACTCGTCTCCCGCACCCCCCTCCCACCCGAACCTCGCCCCCGCAATAACCGCTCGCCCAGTCAACACCACACCTCCCCGCCCTCACTCGCCTCGCTCACGCCCTGTCCCTCCTCACAACACCGATCTGCCACTTTGTCTGCAGCCCAAACAGCCGGAGTTCCAGAGCGGGCGCAACACGCCGACCCCAAACAACACCGAAAGACTCTCAGAATCACGTGGCGGAGACGAAATACAGGCCTAATAAACCAGGCGTGCCAGCTACACAATTCACGAAAGCACATAAACGCCTCGGGCCCCAAATCTTCGAGCTCGCTCCAGAAACCTCCCAGGCGCTCGCTGCCGGCTATAAAAGCGCATCGGAATTTCAGTAAATCGATTCATATCGCGTCACCTCTGAGAGATGCACTATAAACTTCTCGGTGTAGATAAAGCGGCTAATAGAATAAGCTGGCTGGGTAATCCAGATGAGCCTCCTGTACCCTCGACAGCCGCGGCGCGAGACAGATGTCAGCTGCACGTCAGGGAAGAGGGGGAGAGGAGAGCACAACTATCACTGGTGCGCGTTAAGGCGCTGTATACGCGCGCGGTTTACAGCCAATTGTTGATAGTAAATCCCAAAGCGCCGTGGGGCGCGGGTGGGGAGGGGCGGGGCGCTTTGTGGCGCCGCCGTAAGAAGGCGCGCTTTATGGAGCGCAGCACCTCTGGGACACCACGTCCCCACGGCACGGCGCGACGTCGGTTCCCGCGGCAGAAACACCGGGAGGTCGCATACGCTTGCACTCTACTGGCGTGGATACGCTCGCTGAACTAGCGATGCGACATCGATGCCGATGTTTTCAAAACGTCGATGTTTCTTTAAAATTACTGATGTTTTAAACAGCGATGTTATTGGAATATCGATGTTTTTATGGTTTCAATAGTTTGTATTCGTGGATGAAAAATTAATAAAATTATAATTTTGTGGAGTGATTAGCTCTTTGGGAACTAGCGATGCGACATCGATGCGATGTTTCCAAAACATCGAGGTTTCTTTAAAATATTGATGTTTTAAGCATCGATGTTTCTGGATTATCGATGTCTTTTATGGTTTCAATAGTTTGTATTCGTGGATGAAAAATTAATAAAATTGTAATTTTGTGAGTGGATTAGTTCGCGGGAGCTAGCGATGCGACATCGATGCCGATGTTTTCAAAACATCGAGGTTTCTTTAAATATATTGATGTTTTAAGCATCGATGTTTCTGGATTATCGATGTTTTTATGGTTTCAATAGTTTGTATTCGTGGATGAAAATTAATAAAATTATAATTTTGTGGAGTGGATTAGCTCGTTGAACTAGCGATGCGACATCGATGCCGATGTTTTCAAAACGTCGATGTTTCTTTAAAAATATTGATGTTTTATGCATCGATGTTTCGGATTATCGATGTTTTTATGGTTTCAATAGTTTTATTCAGGTGAAAAATTAATAAAATTATAATTTTGTGGAGTGGATTAGCTCGTTGAACTAGCGATGCGACATCGATGTTGATGTTTTCAAACGTCGATGTTTCTTTAAAAACATTGATGTTTTAAGCATCGATGTTTCTGGATTACTGATTTTTTATGGTTTCAATAGTTTGTATTCGTGGGTGAAAAATTAATAAAATTATAATTTTGTGGAGTGGATTAGCTCGCTGGAGCTAGCGATGCGACATCGATGCCGATGTTTTCAAAACATCGAGGTATCTTTAAAATTACTGATGTTTTAAACAGCGATATTTTTGGAATATCGATGTTTTCACGGGTTCAATGTTTTTTATTCGTAGATGAAAAATTAATAAAAAATATAATGTTGTAAAAGTTGTAAATACGAAACTGATGGTTCCACTTTATGAGTTCGATCCACACAAACGCTGATTGTACTACTTTCATCGAGCCCGAAATTATCCTGATACCCTGGTTCTTCCTTCATCTTTCCTTGACTTCCGCCCATGGAGAGGCGTTTTTTAACTTTGATTTCAGTTAAATTTAAATTATCAATTAATATATTCTGTCACTGTCAAAATTAGTTTTGTTGCGCACGAATTTAATGTTGATGGTTACTAAACCAGCTGTAAAAACATCGATGTTCAAAAACATCCATGGATTTTAAACACTGATGTTTGGTAACGTGGATGTTTTGTTATTGATGTCGACACAGCACTAACTAGGGCCGGATTTACCTACAACATACACTTGTTGCTTGGAGGATCCCATCCATGGAGGACCCTGAGACCCGAAAGAAAAATTCATAAATTTTTTAAAAAAGGCATTTAATGTTTGAAGTTGTAAGATGATTGTTAATCAAATAGTCTACTGTATTAAAAATGTATTTGTAGATAAGTTAAAAATGTACTTAAATAAAACGATAAAAATATGTTTAATTCTACAAGAAATTTGTTAATTTTCATTTGTACAAAATCTTAATCTATAATAACAAGAGTTTCGTAAATATGGAAGATTTTTTTCCGGTAGAAGCTGTTACACGATTTCGTACTTTGGAGCTTCACAGTACCCAAATCCTACCCTTTCTGTGATCCCTTTGTAGGTACCCTCGCTTGCACAAAAATGGGCGATGTCCTGAGCCGAACTTTACCAGAGTTTTCTGACCCTGCCCCCCCTGGTGGATGAGCTGACCAATCCGCTTTAGCTTCATTTCAGGGAGGGGGGACTATTCATCTTAAATTAAAAAATGGCGGTGATGGCGAGTTATATTATAGTAAGTATTTGAATATAAATATTTAATCAACCAACAGTTTTAATAAATTTTTATATACATTTAATTCATAAATAAAGGCATGCAATTTCCAGAAAAAACATTTTTTAAAACTGTTATAAAACGGTTTTTTTCAAAAATAAACTTGACAACTACTATTAAGCTCCATGTCTACATTTCGTCGTTTATTATTGTAATATTTAATATAAAATGCAAATAATTTGCATTGTATGCATTGTCTAACCTAGTGATTTCATTAGAAAATTAATAACTTAAAGAAATACGTTTTAGAGTCAGTTTCACAAACACGTCCCCGAGATAGCAGCTTTCAGTTGTGAAATACTCATCATCAATTTCTCAGATGACCCAATTAAAAATACTATATGGTCGGGACATTAATATTGTAATAAAATAGTTTTGATTTTAAAATACTAAATAAACTTAAGTATTTAAGTTCATTTAGTCACAATGAAGTTTTCACTGCAGACATTATGATTGGTAAGTGCAGCTGTAAGCAAATGAATGATTTTTGATCTTTTGTTTTGGGGATCACAATTAATTACCTCTTCAATCTAACGTTAGGTGATTGCATTTAATGGAGTTCTTTACGCAAATATTAAAAATCATATGTGATACCTAGTTTTGAGGATTTTGCGAGAGAATCAAAACGACATATGACTCATAAAAAACATTTTAATATCTTAATGTTTGCAATGGTAGAAACACTGGTTTGTCTATTGGTGAACATTGGAGGAACACACACACACACACACACACACACACACACACACACACACACATACACTCATATCAATATATTACTTACATGTAATTTATGTATGATTTCCAATCCAACGCAATGAAATTAATATATTTATATTATTATAGCAAGTATATTTTTACATTACGATTTTTTATTTTCGAGAGACGAGCAAGGGCCACAAAGTTTTTTACACGTCATCGGAATGTTACACCAATTCTTCTAGAAAACAGACCTATGCAAACACTGTTTTTGCTAATCCATTAAGAATCACTAGAGATTCTCCTGTCATAAATTATTTCAAAATTGTAATTGTTAATAATGTTTCAAAATTTTGTCAAACTTCGGAAATTGTGTCAGATAATCCTTAGAAAATGAATAGGATCCTCTGTAAAATATTGTTGCAAAATAAAATTTTCTATTTTCATACATTTTTTACATTTTATAAAAAAATTGCCAATTTATTAGACATGTGTTCACTAACGCATCTTCAGTAAATTGCATTGCATATTTATAATTTTTAATGGATTGTTAATAAATTTTTAAACAAAATAAGCAATTAATTTTTTTATTTGGGAAAATTTCATTTAAGTTATAAATATTTATAAAGTAATTTAATTAAAGTACTATAATATGAATTAAGGTTGAATTTTAAAACTATAACTACAAATATTTATTATTGTTGAAACGCATTGCTACTATATTACAAATGAAACTTTTTAAAAATGTACTGCCCACTGATTGATCGTTGTGTTCGTATATAGTATATCTCACGCAGAGACGATTTTACAAAGAAAATCTAAATAATAACGAAATAACCTCAAATTTATAATTCATTGGCATTTGGTCGCACACTTCGGCGACCACTTTAATGCAAGGTCGGGAAGAAGGAGAAATCTGCATCCCCGTTGCGTAAATAAATCTTCAGGGTCACCATTGCGTTCCTTTTACTTAAGTCTTAGGATTCCGAAAGTGATACTAGATATTTCAACATTAACTTGAGAATACATGTCGCATCCCAGAGAGAAATGATGAACAAATGTCTGGAGTTTAAAAAATCTGCCTTTGTGGAATACTGCATCAGAAGTCCTACTGGCTATTGTAATTACATTTTCGTCATTCGTCGATAAACTGCCGAACACTTTCCGGTAAATTTTGGTTATCGCCTAAAGCAAATTTTTCCCAGGTTAAAGAAAACCCATATGTTTTGGGGGATCGAAAATAGATTTAATTGTGGAATTGATATTATTCATTGGTGCAACATACAAGAAATGTGAATTTACTATTTGTGATAGTTTTCTCTTTTTACTTCAGTCCCGTCAATTTTTCGAAAACATAATTCAATCATCTTTTTTTTTACCTAAATACAATATTTACTTTTCGACCTGTCAATTCGGAAGAATAGTTGTTCCCATTGAAAAAGCGATCATGCCGATAAATGGACAAAGTTTACAAATATCATAAATACCAAAGAGTAATATCTGATATTTGTATCTAAAGGACCCCCTCTAGAAAATAATCAAATTTTCTTTGTTTCATTTAATCTTTCAAATAAGAACGTTACTTTGCTTTTGGTTTGGTATTCCGGCAAGATCTTAACAGATCTTGCCCCACTTACTTGTGCCAGCACATAATAACAAGGCTTCTTCATCCGGTATCTTCCACTTCGGGTTTAAGGTAATTATTATTCATTCTTAAGCGAGTATTTTACAGTTCTAATGACCGTTTTTCGCAATCTACAAACAATTTTTTTTATTCCGTCAGGCATCTTCCTCATTCTTCTGCCCTTCATTGTCAAATCGATGACGTATTTTACAAGATTTCCTTGGCCTTCCTGTTTTCTTTTCAAAAGGGGTTTCACCAAAGATAATTTTGATATTCTGTCAGCATGCATTCTGAGCATACCATTGGAGTTTTTTGGGATTCTACATTTTCGATCACTTGTCTCTAATCATTATTATCTGTCTAATCTCTTCGTTTAGTATTCTATCAAACAGTATACTGACAACATCGTCTCCACAAATTCATTTTCATAGCATTTAATCGAGAGTTTATTGCATCTTTTTTAATTCAAATTTGATTCATACGTAACACAGCTCTCACCATTGTCTTGTATATTGTCTTTTAGTTTTCTTTCGAAAATTTTGTTTTATAAAATATTATGAAGTCTACTAATATTTGGCCTTCCTAGCTTTTTTTTTAATAAAGTCAATTTTAAAGATCCCTGCTCTAATAATCACCTGATATATTTAAATTCCTTTCCTACTGAAATATACCTATTTCTGTTCTAGATCATATCGAGATTTCCCACAACCATGTGTCTTGACTTAACATTATTTATTTTATTCCCATTTTTATGTTTTTATTAATTTCGGGATTAAATGTTAAGATCCCAAAAAAAATATTATTTTTTTGCCTATTTTTCAAGTGATACGCTGACTCCAAAAGGGGAAATCGATATGTATGAATTCAAAGGGTTTTTGCAGCCGTTCACGAGTCTTAAAGATATCCACCAACATTTTTTAGTTATTTGGATTATGCACTAATCAAATCTTTCAACATTTTTTTTTACCAGTCTTGCATGACTTATTGCGTCCCCAAAATAATGTAACAAGTATTTCAACGTCAAGTTAAGGGTAAAGAACCGTTTCTGATGAAATAATATTATATAAATAAAAGATCTTCATCTTCATCTTCATTACTAGTTTATCACTAGTTCATTATGAGAGAGAAATGAATCTTTTCTAGGATGAAGAGAGGCACGTGACCTGAGTCTTTATTTTGATGCGCGGTTGATGGTTTAGTAAAATAGCTTGTAGATACTCTTGAATGAATGATTGAGAAGAATATTTAATAATGGACTTGTTTATTAATCAATATCATTCACAACAATGTAGCCTTCAGAATGTTAGCAAATGGGCATGATAAAATATTTACTTCAACTAATAATCGAATATTTATTATATAAATACATGGTTTTAAAAACCAAGAATTATTTTTTCAACTTCATCACTAACTTATTCCTTAAAATTTATCTGCGTGACGCATGTTAACAAACACTATATTACATTCGTATACTTACGTATATACAGAGTAATATACGAGTATAGAGAATGTTATATAATGCTGCGCGAAAAACTGCGCATTTCCCAAAAATCATTCCCGCGCTCTGGTGCCCAAAAAACTGAATAAAAAATTCTAAATTAAGAGAAAAAGTCCTTAACACGCGTGTAGTTTACAATTCCAGTTTGTGGATCCGTGATGCTACAAACCAATTGGAAACAAAACGTCCGTCTGTCCGTCTGATACAATCTAGCGCCTAAACCATGCATACGATTTTTTCCAAATTGAAGAAACCTCTGTCGTTTTCGCCTGAGCTGAAGCTATGGATTTGAAAACATTCATTAATTTTGGGGACTATTTGTAGCCTTCCGACATTATAAATTTTTTTCAAAAACGGCCCCAAAATTTTTTTCTGTAAATTTCTTAAGGACTGTTTATTTCTAAAGTAAAATACGCTTATAAGGTAGAATATGTCCAATTTTCACGGTTAACCCCGAATTTTGAAAAATCGCTAAAATTTGAATATTTTGGGCTCTTACTACAACTACAAAATTAAAGATAGAGTTTTTTGCTTCAAATGAAATGTGTTGCTTAAAATTAGATTTTTTAATAAGGCCACCAATTTTTTTAAAGTTTAGTTGATTTCACAATATGGCGTGAATATTTGCAATTTTAAAAATTTATAAAACAAGATTTTCAAAACGGCTCCAAATTTTTTTTTAAATTTTTGGGTTGTAATGCCAAATGCACCCTATCCGATGACATAAACAGATATTGTTCTATTCTATTGTTTTTAAAAATATACAAATGTAATTTTTTGAAATACTCTCACGCTGTTAATATGAGCATTTGAATAGATTTGTATAGATTATTTAACTTGTGGTAGAAGTGCTTCAAATGATTTTAGAGGAAGTTTTTCAAAACTCAATAGATTCCTGTGAAAGAGCTATTTTGAACCCGAAAAGTTGAAAAAATGTCAAAAATGTATTTTGTGGCGATAGATGTCATCTGGCAAGAGAACGGCAAGAACCTTATGGAGCTGGCAAGAACCAAAACCAGTCCACACAAAGGAAATTAAAAAACATTTGCACGAGAAAGTCTGTCCCATTCTGTAGCACTTCTAGTTTTCATATTTTGGTAGTAGCGAAGTGTAAGATTTTTTAAATTTTAAAAGAAAAAAAAAAAAAAAAAAATTTCAGCTAGAAAACTTGACAAAAGAACAGTGAGACACAAATAAATAAAGATACAAAGGACGTAACCTGTATTAGGAATTGGAAGGAAACGAACGTACCAATGAAAAAACCAAAAAACGGCCATGAACAGGAAAATATGGAGTAGTGAATGATCTTGTAAACGACCAGTAATCGAAAGTACATCAAATTTTTTTCCGCAGTTTTGTAATGGTATCTTCTTAAAGAAAAGGAATGTTTAGAAATTCTCGACATCGTATTGGGGAATTTATTTTCATTGCTCGTCAGTAAAAACCGCTGATATCGTACGGGATTTGAACACGCGTCTTCATTGTGAACCCACGCACCTGCGATTGCGCTACCAACACAGACGTACAAGCATTCCGTGAACTTACTCAATTAAGAATCTTACGAATTTTGTCTTCAAACTCATTGTTTTCCGTACTTCTGCAATTTAAAATATTAAAAAAATTTAAATTCTAAGAGACAATAAGAAAGCAAAGAAATCACGCGGCACTATAAAATAGTTAATTCTATTTAAGAATGTTCCCAGTCAGTACTATGAAATTTTGGCTTCGGTTCTAGCCTGACGCTCAACCCTTATCGCCTCTGCCCAAGGTGAGATTATTAGACGTGATAACGTTGGGCTAGCAGACAATTTTCCCTGACACGGCCCGACATTCAGAATTCATTTGTGCAAGAAATTACTAGAATCTAAGAAACATTTATTGACTTCAAGAAAAATCACCTATCATTACGCAGTTATATTTTTTTGTTCATCTACTCACATTTATTATAAAAATAAACTCTTATTTTCTCTGTTATTGGTAATGTTTTCTTAATATATAAAAATGTTACACTATTACCACTTCTTCTTTTTTTGAAAACCCCAAAGAAAAACCGTAAATGCATACCTTAAATTATTGAAAAGGAAAAGTATTAATTAAAACCCGCCACATTGTCAAAATAAAAAGTTGCATGAAAGGCCAGGACGTGAACTCGAGTCTTCCAGTTCTTCAAACAAGCACCTGAACAAATGACGTCACTCCTCGCAGTCACTTATACAATGTTTTATATATTAGGATGTGTTGACGAGTGATACGGGTGAGTTTTGCTAGTTGAAGACAGGAATGTTGTTTTGAAAAGAAAGAAACAGTAAAAAGTAGATTTTGCAAAAATCGGTTTTGAAACGTTTTAATAGTAAGAAAAGAAAACGGTTTCATTGCAGTTTTGCATTTCAAACCATTTTTTAAAATTGTAAATATTGTTTGCACTTTGACGAAAAATGCCATCATTTCAAGAAAGCTCATGATTGTTATGCAAGAACGAATTAGAACAACAAATTTCATTTGAAAGACAAATGTGTTTTCAATTTTAGTTGTAGGAAGACGCCCTAAAATGTTCAAACTTTAAAATTTTCGAAAATTCAGAGTTCACCATGAAATTGGAACTATGTCATCCTTCTAAGTGTATTTTACTCATTTTTACCAGAAAATTAGGACCCGTTTTGAGAAAATTTGAAAATGTCCGAAAGGTTCATGTAAAGTACCCCAAATTTCAAAGATGTTTCAAAATTTCCACGCTTCAACTACAGCCAGAAAACAGGGTTTCTTCAATTTGGAAAGGATCGATGTGGTTTAGGCGCTCGTAGTGATCACAGACGGATGGACGGACGGTTTGAAAAAACCATTTTTCGACTCCAAAACGTGTATACCGTTTTACTGAAATCGATTTTCCGCTGTATTACATATTCTTCTATACAACGTATACGCACGAATATACTACGTATATACGTCAACATACGAATATACTACTTATACTACGTATATTCAAAAGTATAGAGAAAGAAAAACGAGAAGTAAAGTTTTGTTTTGTGCTGAGATAACGAATTATCATAGTTCAAAATCCATCTAAACGTTTACAGCAGTTCCAAAAGGTGAGATACAAAAACAGTACTGAAAATTTTTCTGCATTACTGATTGTCATTTCAAGGTGAGTTTATTTTACATAAATGATTCATATTGCAAAATATGAATGTATTTATCAAATCAAGAAAAACGAGAATTTGTCACAACCTGGGAAAGACGTTGTGCAAAAGTCACAACTTTGATATCAATTACTTAAAGGTCCAAACCTTCCTCATATTGACTTACGTAAATGATGACAGGGTGACAAATATAAAAATGGTGGGAATACACGACCAAGAACCCAACTGTAAAACGATTTTTCGGAGCTCAGTGGTCAGAGCAACTGGTCGTAAATCGAACGATGCGGTTTGATTCCTGTCCGAAGGGAATTACTCTTTAGTACTCAATTAATACGGTTATCAGGTCCAAATGGATATCACTAACGAACGGATAAACATTTCGATTTATTTCATAAAGTGACAGAGTTGTGACAAACTTTTTGGAAGTGAATGAAAATGTATGTCAAAACGTTCACTATCTTAATTCCAAGCGAGGTTAGGTTAAATTTACTAACTAAATATAAATAAATACACATTTGTATAAATATTTGTAATAAAGGTTATAAAACCCAATTCACATTATATAGTATAAAAGTTCAGCAAAGATCTTATAAGCAATAAAAAATTACACGTATTTTTCCGCTAAACATTCTTATCTTTTAATTCTCAGACTTAGGTAAACAGAACGCGGAACAAAAGGAAAAGGCACGCGCAGAACTCGATCCAAATACTGATTTAAAACCCGGTGTCAAACGATTTCAGCTACAGAGAGATTTATTGGCTTTCAGTAATCTGAAAGCCTTAATGTATCTACGAATACGAAATATTGTTCTGTAATTTCTCCATTTTCTCTGAGAGTAAATTTAAGACGTAATAGAAATCATATTTCTAAACATATTCGTTCTCAAGCAGTACAATTTCGGGAAAAATGCAATATTAGGCAACTTATGTTTTTAACATTACATGATAATATATTTATTTATTTAACCCCGTTATCATATTTATGAATTTTATAATAAATTTAATATTTAGATTTAAAAGAACGACTTTATCCCAGACTTTTTGAGATCCGAAATTTCGCACCTCCTTGTTTTTTCCTATATTGAGACTAAATGACAGGTGATTTGTCATTGATCACCTACACAAGCATGTCGAATAATCATTGGATATAACTAAATATTTAAAATTCTTTATTTTTTTTGTGAAAATTGGGACTGATTGAATGCTCACCACTTAGTCTCAGTCTACCCTGCACTAAAGATAAGCTTTTCAAAACATTGTTTATTTAAAAATGGAGATAATAAAAAATATTGATTTTCAATGACACGTCAAATCGTACTTTTATTAGTTTGGGGTTCATACGTTTTGAAATGTGGCTCCACCCCACCGAAGACTTACATTAAAAATTTTAAGAAGACCATAAAAAAAATAAAAATTTTCAATTGTAACAAAAATTAAGGGGTGCGTTCTGTTAGCATTTATCAAAAGGCACAAACACAAAAATGGTAATTTTAATGAGTTCGTAATAGTCTCTAGGGAACTTGTTAAACAAAAACATATTCCTTTTTCAATTAATAAAAGAACGAAGAAATTACCTTTATTGCAAAATTTTATAATAAACCCACAGACTTGTTAGATTCTGATTATCTTTAGAACTTTAAATATGTAAATTAATAGGATTATACAACTTGTTTCAGACTTTTTCATATTATTTCTAACGATTACATAAAAATATGATAATGATATTGCAATTGAGACACTGTTAATATTTTAGCCATTCTTCCAAATTTCCGTTTGTCACATTGTTTGAATACAAGATACCAGCACACAATATTAATATAATCACATTATCGTTTACAAAAACAAGTTTGTTCCTCCTTGCAAGAATTTGTAATGTTCTCTCGTGATGATAGTGATTAATGTGTTCCAGGCATCAGGTAAAAATACATATTCGGCAGGATTGATCTAGGGCCATTCCTCATCACTACGCGTTTAATCCACGGAGCTATCAAGAGGTACCTTACAGCACCGATGAGGGGTGTGTAGAATGAATTTATCTTGAAATTTATTGTTCTTATGATGTACAACATTTGGTACACTGACTGATGATTCCACATTCTTGATAAGAATGTGGAATCATCAGCGTGATACTATTCTATAGTTGATTCTAGTTAGAAATATTTCGATTCGAATGTCTTTTGTGTAGGGCTCGCGAAGTAGCTTCTATCCTGCGAACTGCTATCTTGCCCCCCTCCCATATCTTCAAGGTGATCTCCACATTACGCGATAAGACTGAACTGTAACTCTTCGTGAAACACCAGTCTTAAATACAGAACCTCGTAGTATTAAGGAAGTAACTATGGATTTTAAAAACCCAAATTTAAAACAACTAAGAGAATTTCCGAAAAATTGATCTGTTATTCATGAAAACTTGTAACCTAAACTTGAATGATATAATGCTAACAATATTTTAATTATCTGCAAATAGTTGATTGATTGCTTCTTAAAGAAATTATAATGCTTATAATGTAAACAACGAAGTAGTTGTACTACAACAGCACATACTTTCTTCTCTAATGTCACTGCTCCGCAATATTATACTATTACATGAATTGGGAAAAGAGTTTTCAACCAGTAAGATCTCTATTTTCAATTTTGTAGTTTTGAAAAATTAACCTTTTTTCAATTTTCAAAAATATATAGAGTTCTTTGAAAATAGGTCGACCAGCGCCTCGGTCAGATAGTACAGAACGGAGGCTTCTGGTCGTCGTACTGATGGACGACAAAACTGGCCCTTTTTACGGCCCCTAAGTCTTTTCAAAAATTAATATTAATTACAAAATATTGGACATATCACTACTGAAATCACACCATAACAGAAGAAAAAAAATCACCTTCTGAATTCAAACTCACAGCGTTAGCAAGCTGACAGCGTACCTATGACGTTAACCACTCGGCTAAAGCGGGTTCTGTTTCAGTTGCCACTTGGAAAAGTAGTTAAATATAATAAAACCATGCTAATAGAAATAATCGTTTCAATATATTTTTTTGTTTTCAGAGGTCAACCTTTTACGATTAAATATACTGTGATATATAATATAATATAAAAATGTATAATATAGGGGATATTAAATATATTAATATAATATAATTATATTTTAATAGAATGCGAACTTTTTTCTATAGAAAAAAAGTACAATATTTTTACTTTTCCTCGCGTACTTCAGTAACACAATGTCAAAAAAAACTGGAAAGGGACTTGCAATTATTCGAGAAGACCTAATGTCTAGAAGTAGGACAGTTTGAAAGAATATAGTGATGCTAAACAGCGCGTATTTCTCACCTGCATTTTCACGGAAAGTGCGAAAATACTAAAAGTTTCGAAAATTGCACATGATCTTATTTAAAAAACTTATCTTTAAAGAAAAAGTTTCATGAAGGGAAAATTTAAATTTCAATATTTTACTTGTAGGAATACTTACGAAAATCAGTTTTCAACGAACATGAGAACTGCAATATTCTCTTAAAAAGCACTTCCCCCTATCCAACCATAAAATGTAAAAAAATTATGGAGCTATTTGTTGAACATTTGAAATGTCCCAGGGCTTCATGAGAATCCCCCCTAATTGAATATCGGTTTCAAATTGAAGGCGCACGACATCAGCCAGATCGATTGGGAGTATCAATTTGGTGAAAACTGCTGAACGGTTTAGCTGCCAGCGTTGTTTTAGGGACGGACGGACAGACATTTTACCGTCAGTCGATTTTTCGCATCAATCACCCACAAAAAAATGGATTCTGGCTACACCACGATTTGGAGGATTTTTTTTTTCAAATTTAGCAAGTGGGTTTATCCATTTTTTCGTCACAACGTGTAATATGCGTTTTTTTGCAGACAACCGCCGTTTTTTCGCGTAGCATTACGAACTTCTACTCCTTAAGAAGAAAGTGAATTGATCAATATATGAGAAAATTTAGATTATGGTTCACGGAAAGTTTTATGCTTTCACTGCAAAGCAATTTTCAAATTTGGAAAACATTTATACAATTTTTTATAACTTCATTTGTAGAATTAGTTATACTGAGAAGAAGAGTAAAGAGTTCATGAGAAATTTGAAACAGATTAGTAATTGTAAGTTGAAAATCCCAGAGATATTAATAAAGGTGACATTTACTACAGTATTTGTAATAACGGTATAGTGTATTCGAATGAAGAGTGTAAAGTAAAAGAAAGAGTTCGTTTTCAGAAAGTTTCAATAATGAGAGCATAAAGTAACATACCCTCCAGAAATATTGGATTCTCATTGATTCAGAATCCCAATGAACTTGCTAGTATAATATCAATTTTGAAAAAGAATACATTGATTTAGAAGTCAGTAATATTTTAATTTTTTGCACCATGCGACACAGGTCCTTTCCTACAACGAGTCTAAAATAAATACATGTTCGCAGAGTCTTTTGAAATATTTTTTGGAGTTCGTGATTTCAAAACTGAATTTTTCCTTCAAAACCCTAAATACCATTTTTACTTGATATCATTGTTTTGTAGGGGTTGGGATCTGGGGAATGAAATATAGTAAAATATTTAATGAAGTCTTAACTCAATATTAGGCCAATTATTTTCCATCACTGTTCCTCAGCTTAAAAAAATATGGAAATTGTAATGAAAGAACATTAAAATTAGTGGTATCAGTTTAATAAATATGTTTATTTTACCAACGAAATAGAGAAAGTGTGAATAAAATATGTATTGGCTACAATGAATATCATTGCAAAATTGTAGGAAATCACTGGGGAGATGAATATTAAGTTATAAATAATAATCGAAATTGATTCATATATGAAAATTTCATTTTAATAAATAAATTTCCCTTTTATAATACTTTTTTTTGCCAGGAAATAAAGTCCTTAGGTTTTATTAGGGAACGATTATTGAAAGTCCGAATTCAAATATGTGAAATTTTCTTGACAAGTTGTTGTTTTTGTATATATTTTTAATGTCTCTTTTAACTACTAGGTCATATAACGACCACTGGGATTTTTATGTTTGGGGTTTTCTGTAGGGGGAATACGTAGGACATCACGAACACATCTATGTCCGAGGCGGAACCCGCGGCCCTTCGAACCCAGGAAGCTACGGCCTTGTCGTCCATTTCCTTTTTTCCTAGTAAACCTTTGACATCATATATCCAACATCAAATACATCGAAGATATCGCTTAATTCTCCATCATTTGAATTACGTTTTTTCCTGTGTCCCGGGCCCCGTGGGGATAAGTGGAATGAAACCTCTGACTAGTAGAAGTTGGCCCGAGGAAGCCAGAAAGACATCTTTATGGTAATATCTACTCTTTCTACCAAGATTTTATCCAACGTTGCATTTTGAGTGCAAACAGAGTGGCAGAACTCTTTTCAAACTACAAGGATCATAAGACCCTTGTCGGTCATCCTGTGGCTCTAAGCCCGAGGCAAGAATTTATTCACCTTCGGGTCGGGCACTGCCACTTTTGCACGGAATTCGCAGTACCACCCCATCCCCAGAAATGAAGAACAGACCTTTCTGTAAAGCATGCTGTGCACTGGGTAATGAAAGAGCCGAAGAAGGCATAGCTTGTCGACTATAGAGGAGATGTGGCTACTGACCTCGCAAACTTTAAACTTTCTTAGCTATGGATTTATAAACATACGCGTGAAGGAGATGATTTTAACATGCCTTTATAACTAATTTTGGTTTTTGATGTATCACTGTCTTGTCATTTATTTCATTTTAAAATTAGTCTTTTTACTGTTTTTACTTTTTAATCTTGTAATTAATAAAACTATTTTAACTGACTTTTTTTACTAATTTTCGAAAATTTGCGAATAATATTGCACTATGTAATTTACAAGATAGTTGAGCACAATACACAGTTCTTTATATTATTAAAGAAGGTATGAAGTTTCATTTCGTGGGAAAAAAATAAAGACTGTAGTTTAGTTTTCAAATTTGAGAACCTGTGATCTCTATTGAATCTCTTGTGTTTTGTGTTGATCAAAACCAAATGTATTTTCAGATTCGATATGCATTCAAGTATTGGGATCTTATGAGAAAAATTATTTGTCATAAGGGATATTACAATGGCTAAAATTATTTCACAATTAATCATTAGAAAACAAGGACGGGTGTTTCCTGAATAAAAAACCCTTTTACTTAATATCGATAACCCTGCAAGGTTTCCGGATGTTTGAATTGCGAGAGAGCTTGAATCGAACTAAACACTTCAGAAACTGTTTCATACAAAACCTAACATAAATTGGGAAAAATAATACGATTCGAAACACTGTGTTCCGCTTTTAAAAATTTTTAAATTGGAAAATTGTCCTGAATTGAAATTTTAACTAAATAATTAATTTTTAAAGTTTATTCAAACAAGTTTTTGTTTCTTTTTTTTAACAGCCCCGTTTTAAGAAAACTACATTGATTCGTAATTTTAAGGTTTTCAAATTTATTCTTTTTTACCGTGGTTATTCAAAATATTTAAGAAAATATTTAACTTCGTTGTAGATTTCACAAATTAAAAGAATTAAAATTTGCTGTTTATATTATTAGCTATTTATTAAAGATATCAATTATTACAATTTTTATTAATATATGCAATGTGAAAGTTGAAAATAATTAATTATGTTAGCGCCTGGTCTAATCAGATTTGTACTGTTGCCTGTATATTACCTTAATTAAATAAATAAATAAAAATATCACTGGGAAGGGATAGATAAATCTTCTCAGCAGTGTAACAGAAAAATAGTAAATTTGAAAATATATGAAGAATAAGACAATTATATTTTTGAAATATTTCTAATGAGAGGTTCCTCATTTCTTATCACTGATTATCACTTTTAAAATTGCATCAATTTTACAAATAGTCTAAACAATATTAAAATAGAATTTTGCAATGATAATCTACTTTTGGGGCACCGGCAATGATTTTTAATTGATTAACGAAATCACTGCATGCACCTGCTCATATAGAAAAATATGGGGTTACATTTTCATAATGGTAATAAAAAGTTGTATTGTTGCATTTCCCTTTAAAAAAGGCGTAATAATGTCAAAATACAAGTTTTAAATACGTGAACATGAATTTCAATTTGCTTGATAGGAAATGTCTATATTATGTAAATGTATTATATTGTGTGTTTTGAAAATGATTATGTAATAATTAGTGTTCCTTTTTTTAGAACCATTACATTTTAAAATAGTTTGTAAGAAACAAAACTTTCAATACTATTAATTTAATCTGCCAAATTTCACAATATTAGATACCATAAATTTGAGTTAATTTTCCTGGTAAAGAACCTGATAAAAAATGTCAAAGCCCCATCCCGTGACCCGCTGCTCCTTGGTTCGTCAGCGTCCACGGGGTTCAGGGCCAACGTCCAGTGCAATTGGCAGAGTGATCCCCGCGCCCGCGCGCACCAATCCGTTTCCCGTTTCTGTGCCCCTCCTGTTACCTCCTCTTACTTCCTCTCACCCTCCCTCCTGCACCCCCGCTCACGTTTGGGGAGGCAGGGGCACTGACCTCAGAAATTGCTCCGCCCCTTTGAGATAACTGAGGAAAATCTGAGGGGAGGAAGGGGGACGGGTTTTGAAACTTGAGCAAAAAACCAATGATAAGAGCGGATACGCCCCGACGCCAGGATTGGCCGCGTTCAGCGATGGTTGTCCAAGCTGTAGAAAAGCCAGATTTGGCCACAAGGCACGCCCATATTCCCGAGAGTGGGTATACATTAGAACATCCAAAATCCGGGTTAATTGAGACCAGACACCTTCTAAAGATCAAGACTGTTTTATATTATGTATATTAAATTTTTATATGTATATAGTAAAATTTTACTGCAATAGTATGAATTATGTAATCTTCTGCGTTCGTATTTTTTATTACATTATGAAGTTTCTGTCCACGCTTAGATAAATATGTATGTAAATAAATCACTTCATGCAATTTTTGGCCAACATCGAACAGATATGTTGGGCCCGGGAAAGGTCGATTTGTTGTAGATCCGTTTCACATTACTACGATATCAAAGTGTGGGAAAACTATTTATTTCGAATTACGACGCTCAAAGTCAACAAACCAACCCGAAAACGCCTATTTTGCTGTTCCAATGAAGTCCTATGTCGTTTAGAATGATGAATGAATTTCCTTATTTTAGTGGCGACACTCAGGCCATGAGGCCTGCTCTTCCGTCTGACCATTCAAATTTCGTTACGCCCTTCAACTACTAGGGAGAAAGAAGATATTACATGGCGACGAAACAGGCAATTTGAATTTAGCTAGAGGCTTCATTTAGGTTTGAGGATCTGTTACACAGTAAATCTACTAACATGGGACAGCCGGTTTACTTCCTCCGAAGGCGTACGAAGAATTTTTCGCCCTTGAAAATCCACAGCTTGATGGGGTTTGAACCTCAAACCTGGGTATAACATCCTGATACGCCAACCTTTACACCATCCCCGCCGCCAATGATTGTGCAAAGACTTTATTTTAGTCCCAGGACTCACATTAATGAAAATGGGAAAGGGTACTTGAACCGTCCAAATCCAACATTCGCGAATCTGATGGTATAATTTAAAACTGCAAACACTCTTTTTGCACTTTTTCATTATTTACACCCAATTTATAGAACAGTTATAAATATTCCTCCACAGGAGAGTATAATGTATTGGCTCTCTATGCAACTCGAAAAACTTCTGTAATTTCGTACACACTGCTAGTTAACAATAAGTAAGGAACTAGAAAAATATTAACTGACAATATAAAATCACAAACGTTCTCTAATTTATTTACTTTATTGAGGAGAGAATTAATCGTCAAGGAAATTTCTGAAGGAGATTTGATATCGATCTCTTGCTTATTACAACTGCACTTAATATAAGTATTGCACCGTACACGTTTAATTAAATTATATTTTTCATCTTGAAGAATGACTTTATTCCGTAATTTCCATTCAATTTTTGAGTAATTTAGCATTTTAATATTTCAACAGGATACTAGGTGGATTTTTGCTGTGCTCGACTTGGTATCTTGGTATTTGTTGTTTTGCCTAGTGATCACTCATTCTCAAACAGACTTGAAAATTCAAGAATACCGAAAACTGGTCTTCTTTCAGTATAGTAAGTGGTGTTGACTCACAAAAGAATGTCAGCAAAGGAAAAAGAAACCTTAGAACGTTAGCTCTATGTTCCTGGCAACCGTTTCGGAAAAAATATTCCCTTTTAAAATCGCCGGGGCATGTTGAGGGGAGCAGGTTTCGCCCGCTGCCCTCGGCAGCCGCCATAAATGGAGCGGATTCGCGGTGGCGGCGGCGGCAGCGGCGGCGGCAGGGCGGCGGCGGCGGCGTGGCGGCGGTGGCGGGGTGGCGGCGGTGGCGGCGGCGGCGGCGGCGGCGGGATGGCGGCGGTGGCGCAGTGGCGGCGGTGGCGGTGGCGGTGACGGCGGTGGCGGCGGCGGCGGCGGCGCGGCGGCGATGGCGGCGGTGGCGGCAGGGGGGCGGTGGCGGTGGCGGTGGCGGTGGCGGTGGCGGCGGCGGTGGCGGCGGCGGTGACGGCGGCGGCGGCGGCGGCGGCGGCGGCGGCGAAGGCGGCGGCGGCGGCGGCGCGCTGCTGAATATTCACCTGCCCGCCACGCGCCGTCGCGTCGCGTCGCCCGATGGCCATCGAGGCATTCGTCTCCCAGGGGACACCTCCTCCGCTCTTCCTCTTGCGACGGCCACGCCCCTCGCGGACCGCGCTGAATATGTATGGCATTGCGGTGGCCGCGCTCTAAATCCTCAAATGTGGAATGAAGTGGAAATAGGAGACGCAAAATGGCATCTTTAAATGTCAGATCGCGAGTTTGTCATGACAGTGGGCCGTAGTCTCAAAGAACTGTGGAAAGTATTCTCATAAATTAAATTAAAAGTGTTTACTGGTCGCATGAATATATGCATCGTAACTTGACAGTTGATACGAATATCATTCAATAAATGTACGCAATTAATATATCTTTTTAAGCATTCTTAGTTTATTACCCACCATTTCTCAATCCATTATATTTTGGCAACTATATTGCAAGTGAAGGCGTCAGAAGAAGTAGTATGTTTCTTACACAAAACAAATTTACAGTTCCCATTAAATCATTCCCACTGACCATTGGTCGAGACGTTACTGTCAAGCGGCTTCATCTGCCCTAAAATTAACATAAAAACACAGCTAATTTTGATTAGATTAAGCACCAAAATTATGGATGTTCGAGTATGATAATACGGTAATTTTTTGAAGCGTCTCGAAAGGTAATATGGCCATGATTTGAGGTTTGGCAGGCAGCCGCGAGGATTGATATAATCCAGGCACTGAAGAGGTGCAATGGACATGGAGGCGAGTAGATGAATGCAGGAGCCGTCCATTGACGAGAAAACGCAAACCTCCAACACAAATAAAGATGCAGAAAGTTTTGGGTGCCTCTTAGGGGAAGACCGTCGTTCTAGGTGAATGTATTGAGCCAGTAAGTATAGAATGAGTGGGAGCCTAGGATGACGCAGTAGAATTTGAAGGCTGTGCTACACTTAGGCTGAAAGTCGCACGCTACTGTGTCTGCACTACATTCTATAGTGACATTTACCCATATTTGAGTACTTCAAATGGAATATATTCCAAAAGTACTGTGTAAAATAAACCAAAAGCACATGGGTATTTTGAACTTCTGGATAGTTTTCATCTTCAATATACTCTGAGAGTGGTTTGAATATTGTAAATTAAAACATTTGAGCCGTGTTTTCAATTTCTGAGCAAGACATTTTTTGAAGAAATTTCTAACATGACCACTTCGGTAAGATCTTAATAATAGCAGACTTAAATTGCAGATATTTTCAAATTTAATAGTACTATTTTGTAGAAAAAATATATTATTTTGTTTTTTTACTATTTTCAAAGACACTTGTGTGCAATAATCTTTGTGATTTATGAAATACGAGTCAATCTGCCCTCAAAGAACACTTTAATTGATTCATTCTTCATCAAAAATTGAACAAAAATATGAATGGATGATAAAAATCGTATTTACACACAAATAAACTAATAAAATACACCTTGTTATATTAGACAATTTTCATCAAACATCCAGTGAAAGCCGACATTTGTGTTTTTGAGACCTCCGCAACTATCGACGATGTTTTTTGATTGATTGATTGATTTTTCGTGTTTCCGGCGCGTCAACTGCTTTGGTCATTAGTCCCGTTAGTGTAGTGCATGTTTTTTCTCGGGAGATGGCGATGATGTTCCCGCTGGATGGCGATCCGGCGCCGACCTAACGTCGCTAGTGGGCTTCAACCAGGACTCTCCCACCAGCGGGGCAACTTGCCCAGTCGGGACAAGCTCTAAGCTCCCGACCGGTCTCCCGGAATATGGTAGTGTAGTCATGTTGCTAAGTGTGTGTAAGGGAGAGATAGGACATGGAATAGGAAGGACAGATCGCGCGCGGTCCGTGGCCCGTTTGGTGGGTACTGCTCCAACATTCGCCTGGTGTTGATCGGAGAAACCACGGAAAAATACTGATCAGAGCAGCCGGTTGCTAGAATTCTCCTCCAGACAGCAGCTGAATTTTGACCTAGCTGAAAGCTAGTGTCGAAAATCCGCCGCCGTCAGGACTCGAACCTAGGACCTCCTGGTTAGAGGCGCCGCAGTGACATCAGTTGATGCACCGAGCTACCGCTTCCGGTGACGATGTTTTTGAGTGGTCTCGCATAATACACGCTTTTTGATAGCGTGAACGAGCCGTTTGTGTGTAGCTCGTTAGGTCTGTCGAATGCGACGTCGCTGACTTCTCAAGTTTCGAAGATAGCAGTGTTGCAACATCCCATGCCTCTTGCAACTGATATTCTTCCAATACGTCTGATCGGGCAGACGACGTTAATCGGTGGTTAGGGGCTACATTCCGTCGTAATAGATTTGAGGCGTAAATCAGCTGACTTTGTTTCAAATGAAAACCTGAGAAACAATTGACACGTTTGGATGAGAAGTGCGTTTGCATGGAAAACAACGTTTACTTCCCTGAAGGCAACAAAACAAGAGTAATCACGTATCCACTGTACAGCGAAAGAGTGTACGTTTAGTGTCAAGAAAATATTATAGTTCAAATTAATAATTTACATTTTCCAAAAATATTAATTTACATTTAAATATACGTCAAAAAGAGAGAAGTGTGAAATTTCCAATATGGTTTTCTAAATCTAGAAATATTTTAATTCAAGAATTATGTAACAATAAATTACTTATGTTTGTAATGTAAACGACAATATTAAATACTAATAATACAAATATAACATAAAAATCATAATGAAAGTGGATATCAACAATAGAGTATCATACGCACTATTATTTAAAGAGGAGATGGGTTCCATCTGAACAATATTAGTTCTCAATAATACTTACTTGGCTTATTTGTCGCTTCTAACCTCCTACTACAATTACAAAATGTGAGAAAACATTTGTGTACATGTTTTAATTACTTAAAATTATAACTATAAATATTTTCGTGAAAACTACAAGGAAATTAACATGACGCAATATTCGCCGCAGCCAGAGATCACCCTTTCGTGAAGACCTTCGTTCTTCTTTCATATTTACCTGCAGCTTGAAGACAGTTTCGTTAGTCATTGCTTTCTTTCACCTCCTTTTCCAGTCAGGGAACCACTAAGTAGGCGTGAATAAAGCTGAAGTGTGTTTCGGGAATACCACGAATGTTGAGGTCCGTAGTCTGGGCATCGCTGTTGTTCGGGACGCCGATGACTAAGATCCAAAAGGACTTTGCCTCGTCGGATTGCCCATTAAAAGTATTTCAAAGGCCTTTAAAGTTTTTACGACAGTTATGAAAAACTTGAGTTCATTCTGTAACAAATGAACTCAAGGTATTTTGATGTTAAAAGAGCGGAAATACTAATAATGACACTACCAGTAAAAAGATCAATTTCTTTCTGTACGGGAACATCACTGAATGTTAAAACGTTATTTTAAAGTATACTTAAAACTTTTCCCATTCATCAAATAGTGAATTGTAACATGGATACAGCATTTCACAAGTGCGGTTCATAACCACAAGACAAAGAAAGGGTATCTGCCGGAGAAAACACACACGCCGCTAACACAACACGTTTAACAAATGCAAATATCGCACAGCGTACTTCTCAACCAGAGTAAACGTTCAAGGCCGTCCATTGTCTATTACCACAAGGTGAGAAGGAGGGACTGCAAACCAACGTTCATCAACGTGGTTCATAAGGTAGTTCAACGGTGTGCTGACATGCACTGAACAAATCTCTAGACAGGAGCAAATATTTTGTTATACCCTTAATGCCAATTCATCCGAATCTTTACCGCAGTCTTTATCTGATTTAACCCCTCTCCATTCTGTTTCCCACTGTTCCGCGGGGAACTTCTTTCCACATGTCAATCTAGAGACAGGCTTTCTCTCGCTTCCCGTTTTCATCCACATTTATTTGTAAATCTACAGAAATTCAGGCCGCCAAAAATTCTGAAAATGTCTATTATCAACATTAAGACCGATACATGTTATCTAGATAATGAATAAGGAGTAAGTATTGGTTCAGTGGTGAGTTGTAGTTGATATTTATAATTGAAATGATTGAAAGGCTTGTCATCAATACTAAGGCATAGTATTGTGACAATGACAACGCCTTCAATCATTTCAAGGAGTAAGATTCGCACCGGAGTGTGGGGCGAGGAAGTGGGGATCTGGCAAGACGCTGCGTCAGCGGTGACGGGATTAGTTTCATTAAGAGAAGAGCGCTCGTACGAGAATTTGTCGAACTGAACCCTCTTTGAATATTCACACAGTGCCCTGCTCAAATTTATAATTAAATGAGCGCTCCTTTTCTGTCAAATAAACCGCGTCTCGTACCGACGAGGAAGAGTTATTCACCGAGATTTACATGGCTCCGGCGGAGATTTAGCGAAGAGGCGAAGTGATACGTTTTCGTCGGACAGGCAAAGGACCCAAGAATGGAATCACTGAGTGGGTTGTCTTAAGTGATCTTTCGTCTTCCAAACGTCGTCACGACGGTCGAATATCTGATGCAAATGGGGAGGTAAGAATAACTGGATAAACATTTAATTTCACTTGATTCAAGAATCAGCTAGAAGTGAAACAATTTTTAAATACTAAGAAAAAGAAAACATATAACAAGCACAGTGACGACGCCAAGATGGTCGAAACGTCGGCATTACAGTCTTCAATGAGATGTCACCGTACAGGCAAGAGCACTCATTGGGCAGGCACTTTTGAACGGCAATCATATAATGAATTCGCCTCATGATTTGTTCTGAATGCATTTTTCTTATGATCTGCATGTTTTATTTGTTCACATGATGTCTATTATGACTTGTTTGCAACACAATTTTTGACAAAACGATAATAATATTTTATATCCGTTTTCGATACATTTCGAAAAATTCTCTGTTTAGATACGTGTAAGACAAACCGTGACATGCCTGTTGTTGAGAGAACTTATTTATTTTCAACAGGAATGATAAAATCATTGACGGGAGTGGATAAGAAGAAAATTGTGGCTTATAAGGCAAATGAATGAATATATTAGAGGTGAGTAAATGACAGTAATGCGGAGTAACGTGCGTGCGCATTGTCTGCATTTTCGCCACATCCTCCGAGATACATAGTTTCCGAAATCACTCTTCACACTTTGTGCTTGTGACGTGAATGCTGCTCACACATTCATCGTAGCACCGGCTCACAGTAAAGTAAAGGTGGAGTCCTTCACCTGTCACCTGTAGGTGACCCTTCACCTGTAAAGGTGAAGTTCATCCTTCACCTGTAAAGGTGGAAGACCCCACTGCCGCCATGACGTGACACTCCAGCCGTCACTGTACTGTGAAGAACATATTAAATCCAACGAACCCAAGATCATGTGTTCTTGTTTGTCACGATTTCCTCTCTCGTGATGCAATGAGTGGGCTGTACTGAAGGCTCATAATATCACGTGCGAATTTTATTTCAACACTTTAAAGAGAATTATCAACTTTGTTTACCGGTGTATGAATGACGAACAAGGAGTGCACGAGTGGCTGTAAGTTGACCTAGCAATTTGAAATATTAGATTTATTGTTGAGCGATGTAAGTTTATTTCACTTGGGTTGCACTTTAAAGTGCTTACGTGAAGTTAAATGTAGTAATTGTTTACGTACTCTTCACGTGAGCTCACGGAAACGAGGCAGTAATTGTAAAATGTACTTCACATGGAATCTCTAGAGGTGAGATATAGTAATTGTAGTCATAGTGATTGTACAAATATAAACACAACACCTTTACGAAGACAAGATAAAAGGAAAGGTACACATTGGCAAGTGGACATATGGAGACGATTGGCAAGACGACAATCCCTCCCTTTAATAAGGAAACTCCTAGTATATATTGTAAAGGAAATAGATAATTAATAAATTACGTCATTTGAAATGACAAATCTTGTAATAATGCAAGAGAGAAAATTGAATTGTAATGATGGAAGGTAATGCAAAGCTCTCGTAGAACACACGTTTTAAATAATTGTCACAAATACTGAATATTCCCTCAACTCAGTTAATTATGTTTTACTAAATGCCGCTATACAAATATACGGATCAAGAAAAAATACATTTAAACACCGCATACGTACATGCCTCTCTCCTAGTATTAATTCAAAAAAATACCTTAGTTCTATTCAATGTCCTGTGGCGATTGAAAGCATACTTCAATCCCAAGATATTCACCTTTACTTCCTTTGCAAAATTAAAACGAATTTTTAATCTATTGCTTCCAAATTCTCCGAATTTAATTCGCATCAGGGATGAAAATAAGATATTTTCGTTTATTTTGAAACACAGAACGAGTGTTACAAGATAAAAAACCACTGTGAATGATGGTGCTCTGTTCTAGCATATATTATCTTCATTCGTAAGTTTCAAGAAGAAGACACTGCTTACTTTTGCAAGCTGGAAACATTCAATAAATGTTATAATATTTGGGTCAATATGTGTCAGAGCTGGAAATTTTCAATAAATGTCATAACATTTGAGCGGAGGAATAAGGCAAGTAAGGTCCAATGAAATTGATTAGTCGCAAATATGTCTGCACCCACAGATCTCGAATATGAAACTGAAAGGCACTATTGAAATGAAGTGAAGATATTTGCACTGTGAATATTCATGCTACTAGTATTTCTATACAACGAGTTTGGATCGCGAAGTTTCCTACATCCAAACTTCGCCGACTCGGTTATTAGGCGCACTGCTATCCCACTCGGCTTCAGTTTTGTTTATTTTTTTTATTTTTTGATTCTAACGAAAATCGTCATCTACCGGAGGTTGGCACCTGCTTTCCGTTTTTCGAAGCACGGCTTCTGCGAGCTTACCGGCGGACCGGCTACGACTGCCGCCCGCCCACCCCACCTCGCCCGTCCTGTTCCACAGCTCTGCCCCGCCACGACGCGCCGCGTCGTTCCCCGCCACGTAGCTCCGCCCGCCTCAGTCCTGCCCCGTGACGCCCTGACCCACCCACCCGTCCCACCCGCCCTCGCCCTCGCTCCGCCCCGCCCCGCCCCGCTCAGCCTCGTCCTGTCCACACAGCCCCGCCCGCCCAGCCGCGCGTTCCTCGCCACGTGCAGCTCCGCCCACCCAGTCCCGCCCCGTGACGCCCTGACCCACCCCACCCTGCTCCCACCCGCCCCGCCCCTGCCCCGCTCAGCCTCGTCCCGTCCACACAGCCTCGCCCCGCCCAGCCGCGCTGCTCTCCGCCACTGCAGCTCCGCCCCACCCAGTCCCGCCCCGTGACGCCCGACCCACCCACCCTGCCCCACCCCGCCCCGCCCCGCCCCGCCCCGCTCAGCCTCGTCCCGTCCCACACAGCCTCGCCCCGCCCAGCCGCGCCGTTCTCCGCCACGTGCAGCTCCGCCCCACCCAGTCCCGCCCCGCTCCGTCACGCCCCGACCCACCCCACCCTGCCCCACCCAGCCCCGCACCGCCCAGTTCCGCCCCGTAACATCTCGCACCGCCCCGCCGCGCCGTTCCCCGGCACGCGCAGCCCCGCCCCGCCCCGTCATCCCCCACCCAGTACCGCCCCGTCACGCCACACCTCGCCCCACCCCGCCGCGCCGTGCCGCTTGTCAGCGCAGAGGGCAGACCTTCACGCCCCGCCTGCGACGGCAGCGCCGTTACCGGATGCCTGAGCTTTGATAACTTCCGGCCGACGGTGCGCCTGACGTCACCGAGGCCTGCGGTTCGCGCCCCGCCGGAGGCGCGCGGGGGCGGAGGCTGGCGGCCGGAGTGGCTACGTGCCGCGGGGCACGGCGCGCGATAGGGAACGCGGCATCAGCGGCGCTGTCTGCCCTCACCTTGGCAGCGCGCGAAGATAACGTCCCCCGCCTTGCGCAGCCCCGAGCTCCAGCCGGCTGATGTAACGCCGCCGGCGATCCGCGACCCTCGCAACGGTGGAGGACTGGGAGCTGTTGGGCTGCGAGCAACGGCAGCGGGAACGGCATGGGTGGCACAAAAAAGGGACGAAAGCACAGAATGCATCACAGGTTCGTTTCATTGTAATGATAAATTGAATGGCTTGGGGCAGTAACAGAAAACAAACAAGGAAATCTGTTAATCGTAAATGTAAATATCTCAATTTTGGTCAAAGTGTGGCTTGCTTTTTTAGTTAACCAAGCTCTTCAAACATATGAATAAGATAATAGTATATAATGAGAAATTGAGCAAAACCGAGATCTTGACATTTAAGAAAAGAGGGAGGCTTTGGTGTGGCTGTGTATCGTGTACTCTAACAAGTATCATGCAATCGTGTTACTCTACAAGTCCTTCAAATCTTCTCATCCCCAAATGTCTAGGTAAACTTTAAAAACTCAGGAACTGGAAAATAAGGATTTAGAACCAGTGAGTGTCTCTGTCCGAAATAACGTTGCGGGCAAACGTGAAGAATGGGAAATTCTCATGCAAAATAAGAAAAGGAAAAGCAAGACCAAGAGAGCGGGGAATATCAAGAGTGGTAATATTTCATTGTACGCCGTCTGGCAGAAGGAACAAATGAAGCTCAGAAAGAGGAGGTGTGAAGCTCACGAGAATACGAAGAAATTGTGAGGACAGTAATTGCGAAGATAATAAAAAAAAAGGTGAGTTGTGTGTGGTGAAAATGGTAGTCTGTGGCAACCTTGTGAGAAGTGTTACTGGAAGGTACAGTAAAACTGAAGAAAACTACTGGAGATGGAATCGAAACGGAATCATACATAGGTAGAAGAATGGAGATTGGTACTGAAAAGAAAACGATACACGAGAGAAAAACCGTACCGTACGTAATCTTGTAAGTTTGAATGAGTATTAAAAAGTAAACTGTTTAACTGTCAATGCGCACACCTAGTTATTTACAAGCACACTGCTGAATAACGTTATTTATTTTGGTTCAGCAATCTGTCTTGTATTTGGTCTTATTCACTACTTTCTTCAATCATCATTTGCACAATCAGTGCAATCTCAAAGACATATTACGAACGTTTGGGAGCTTAACAAGATAGATCAGAAGAATTAGAAACAAACACGTCCCCTTTTTATGCATTTGATGCTTTTTATTTCTCATCAAATGACTGTTTTAAGAATATTTGAAATTTATACCAAGAAATTTGTTTTAACGTCTTGAAGGAACGATTAAATTTGTTTATGGACATATGGGTTACATTACTTACAAAAAAAAATCTTGATCACTACATTATAATGAATGATCAAACATTATAATGAATTACTGTGAACAAATAATCCATTATTGGTTCCAGAATTAAATACATCTCAGGAAATATCTAGAAATAAAGTAATTTGTGATCATTTATTCACAACTATTTGAAATATTCTGTTTAACAGCATAGATTGTTTATACGCTTTTTCCCATAAACATCATGCAAACATCATTTTAACAATAGAAACATAATTAACGAAATTAATAATTATATTACTCCTTTGGTGATTGCTTCTCAGTTCCATTAATTCCGTTAGATTTTCATCCCAATATCAATTACATGTGCGTATGACTGCGAGAATTATTTCAATACGAAGGACACCTACGAAAGCAGATTATTTTAAAAATACTGAATAAATCTTTTGAGTATCTCTGAAGCAATTACAATATCATCCCTGAAGTTACGTCTAGAGGCTAGGTAGAGAACTATAAGGATCTTCGACCACCGGGAACGAAGAGATACTCAAAGCGCCTGAAGAGTGACACGGGAATTCGAACACCTAATTTACCAGCGGGAATCGCAGCCAACATAGGCAATCAACACCGGGCGATATCTGCACGAGAGCCTTACGAATCCATCCGGTGAATGAATTATATATTTTGACGTGGATTTATAGCGACAGCAAAATGCCATTAGGACGACGGTGGCGTGAGGCAACGGGACGCGATATGTCACGATGTGAGGCGAAGCGAATCAACAAGTTTTCGTGACTAATTATTTATGCACACTTCCTGCAGCACGGTCGTGTGTCACTAGCACATAATGCTACGTATGACTTCGCATTAAAAGCATGTTGTAGGTGATGCAACACGTCACAGTTGTGTCCTGAGAACATTCAAATTTTTCCTTATATTTCATTTCCACAAGTAAAATTATTAGGCCTAAAGAATTGTATGGTTCTGAATCATACGTATACGAAGACAATGGTCTGCTAAGAACTTGACATTACTTACGCAATATAAAGAAATAAAAATAAAAGGATCCTCTATATTATTATATCACGAATTAACGTAGTACATTTCGATTTCCACTGTTCATAAGTAATGAATCATTATCAATTTCGTAGTTCTCAATGATCATAAATGAACAATTATCAATGTTTTATTAGTGGTCTAAATTTCATGATAACAATAACAGGGCAGATTCAGAGACGAATTTTGAGGGAAAATTTTATATATATATATATATATATATATATATATATTCGTGGGATGGGGATATCCTTCTTTCCCTCCACGTAGATTCGCGTCTGTTATTAATAATGCTAGGCGATAATGATGGTGTAAGAGCTATAAATGACAATACTTGAAGGAGGAAAGGTCTAACCTCCAGTTTACTGATGTTGGAGCGACGATTCCGATTGAAATTGCCAACGGTTACATGTATGTTTTTCGTTCCTAAGGGAACAACAATAGTATTTAACATAAAATCTGGGGGAAATACTGAGTATACTGATAGAACGGAGTAGAACGAGTTAGCCAAGTCCTTATCGTGTCTCCAAAAGTACGTTCAAACATCGCTGGGAAAAACATCATTGACATCGTTGGTATAAAAAAATGTCGCTATTAATGTTGTGTTCACGTTCTGTAAATGAGATAAAACGAGTTAATTAATATCCAAATTGTGTTATTGTGAAACTACAAGTACGTAACTAGCGGGCCCGAGATACTATCATCGTGTTGACATTCCACAGGGAAAAGTATCTCCTGGGAATGCATTAGGGTATGGAAATGTGCCATTAACACGGAGATATTAGTGCCCAGGAACCACAAACTTAGTCTAAAAAGGCGTAAAAGCGATAGAAGATAAAAATGTTTCTAGAGGAGTCGTGAACTAGATAACGACGTACGTAGGATGATATGTCAACAATGCACGTGAATTGGGAAAGACACAAACTGGACGTAACTCAGCGTTCGAAAAGGATCTCCAACATATGAAAGGATAAGACGCCTTCTCAGAGAGTGATGCAGTCGGTCAGTGGGGCCTCTTGCGGCGGGGGCGAGGTGAGAGTGGTAGGGGAGGCGGAGGCGGACCGGTTTTTTGGCAAGACGTCCGCCCGCTTCGCCTCACGCCACTATCCCATTATCATAAAACGTCCTCGAGCATGGCGTCCGCATCGGTCCGGAGACGCTGGTACGTTGGTCCGCCATGCTGCGGCCCCGGACCTGCTTTCATTCGCTTCGGCGATGCACCGGCGCGGCAGCTCGGAGAAGAGTGCCACCGTCGCGACGGCGCTGAGAGGCAACATGGCGTCACGGCGAAGCTTCCAGCTTTATGAGGAGGTGAACGTCACGCTGAGCTGATCAAACACTCTGATTGCCACAAGTAATTAAAATAGTACTCTCAGAGAGCATAGGCTTCCGCGACCGGAGTCTATATCTACTTTACTCGGGCGTTTGACTCGAGGAATGTTATAGATAACGGCTGAAACGTTGACATCTGTGCCTAGGTTGCGTAGCGTCTCCGTAAAGCCAAACATTTTATGGTCTCTTACAAACACGAAATAGGTGGAGTATGGTATAGGTACGTAAAGTTATATGAACTCACTTTCGTACCCAATTCTACTATTATCTTATCTACAATTCAACCCCTATTATCTCGTATAGAAAATCATGAATGATCAGGACTAATGATCCGGATTGATACTACAGCTCGGTATTTCTGGATGACCATAATCCGCACTTTAGAAAACAGGTTTTTACCTAATCAGAAGAAAAAGGCAAGTCCTTGACTCTTCTTGAAAATGCATTCAGAGATCCGATACTCTATGAGCTGTAAATATATTTCAAGAAAGCAATTTTAATGTGTTTGTAATTCTACCTCAAACCCCGCAGATGAAACAAGCATTTTCACACGTAGATGTTAAAAGGGTCTAGTATAAATTATCAAACAATATTTAAAGCTAATAAACAATTTGAAGAATGACATATATTCTTTCGAGAAGACCGCAATATTAGTCTCATATTCTATGCATGACATTCCCTGTCAGTAGCTTCTGCATAACTATCACAACTGCTTTATTTATTTACTGAACTGTCATTAGTAAACAAAGAATCATAAAAATATGCATTTTGAGATACCTTAATAATGATCACGATAATAATAAAAATAATGATAATAATACTCTAATAAAAAAATTGCAGTTGTTTTAAAATAATCTCTTTCTAACCATCATCCTTCTCAACCAAGATTCCAGTATTTTAGGAGAAGGAAATGAATAATGGTTCGAAGTTATCATAATTGGAACGTCGGGTCTTCAGAAGTTTACCTGAGTGGTCACTTTACTTTTATAAAATGTGACCGTCAGTCGCTGTTCAGTCACTGAAAGTTGTGAAAGTCAGGTGAACTTGTACTAAAGAGGAGCTAAGAGCAAAAGTTTAAGTGTTTTTGAACTTCTCTCAGGATACTACTTCTCCGAACTCTCGACGTACGTGAGTTATAAAACAATCTTTTACAGTTTTTAAGAAAGATCTAACTCCACAACTGAATTAACTGAAGAAAGCTTCAAACTCATTAATTACGTCCATTGCAAGTCACGTCGTTCTTGAACTTTTTCATCTGTTCGTCTTACAGAAATTCGCGCACAAATGAAGAGCAATGTAATAAAATAAAAGATTACAAAATGTTTAAACTTATACTTCGCTACACTACATATAATGAAGGTAAATGATTTCGCATACAATTTAATTCGACATTATTATAGCCTGTACTTCAATTAAATGCAAAATTCTTTACATTCCGAAGCTTTAATTACTGAAGTATTCAGAAACAATATTTTGCATGTAGATATGCTGTTAGAAGTGGACTCTTTTCTGTCAATACAATAAACTGTATTACCTGCATTATAATAAACTCTATTAAATTTCACCAATATCAATTCCGTATAGCAATAGTCCTTCAGAAATGAGCAGATGATTATCTTAATGATTCGGATATTCTCATTAAGTCTTTCGAAACTCTAGTGTGTGTCGGCAAAATAACTTCACATTCAGTCACCCCTATTACTTGTAATATCAATTTACATCTCGGGTGGCGATAAGAGCCGAAATTAGGAATGCAGAACAGCCAGCGACACAAGTGCCTTCCCATGGCAGTTCGCTGGGAGTGCGACGCTTCCCAGCCTCCAGACCGAGAGCTGCTTTTCGAGACTGTACACGGCGACGCGCCGCAGCAGGACGAGAAGAATTCGATTGCCAATTGATAGCAAAAGCGAAAGCAGCTGCAAATTGGAGCGGGCGCACAAAGGTTTATTCATCACGCGCGGGCGGCCGACGCACGTCTTTATCGCGCAACATCGTCCGCGCTGTAATTTAGCTAATTACCGCGAGCCCTCGGCGACGCAGAGCCAGGAAGGGGCGGAGGAGAGGAAGGTGACGGAGAGGGCGGGGCTGATCTCGCGGGGTTCGCCTTCCGCGCGTCTCCGGCGTTCTCCCCTCTATTACGGCGCTGTCGTCACCTGGCCTGAGGGGTTATGTCTGGAGTCTCAGGAGCAGTCGTAATGATTACGTAGGGAGAAGCAGGCGCTGGAAGGTCTCTGCTATTCTGTAATGCGATTCAACGCCGAGTATGAGGACGTGCGGTGATAAATCGGTACAGTGACGGATAGGTCAGGTTTCAGTCGGTTCAATTACTCGGCCGCAGGGGATGGAGCTGTCTTTAATTTACATTCATGCCTTCAAATTTACTCTGACACGTAACTTATTCACGTCGCGGAGTTACAGATTCTTGGACAAAGAAATGTAGTTTGACGCAACAGAAAACTAAAACAAAGATCCTCTCCCTAAATTTTACTTAGAAATGAATATAAAAGTAACACTGAAAATCGATGATATTGAGGAGAATCAAATCAGTTTTACCACGCATTGAATTCATTATTTTGGATCTATTAAGTCTAAATAAAATTAATTCGTGAGAACAAGTCCTCCAAAAACGCCGGGAGAAAATTGCAATTTTTTGTGTAATTATTTTTTAAAGTATCATTTATAATCATTATTTCTTTTAAATTGGGAAAGAACATACATTCCATGTTAATGTCCGAAAGACAGTTTCATTATCAAAATGCAATAGTGTATGCCAAGAAATCTTTAAGAGAAACATACCAACGACCAACTATGTTAATGAACAGGACCTCATTTGCTTTGCGAAGTCATGTAAATGAGGTGAATCATCGCTGTAAGATTTAGATAACAAGAGAAGAAGACAGTGGACAATTAACATTGCTTAGTGGTAATGAAGAATTTATAACGCAGTTGCTGATCATTAACACGAATTCAAATGAGAAGTTTGATGATGTTCGATAATGCTAGCTATTAAACGTTTGAACGAATGATATAAATTATATTTAGTGCATAACAAAAGTTTCCACCTGGTGAAGAAAGTTGTTGAAAGAATCATTGACAGTTTCACCGAAGGCATTTTTTATATGGTCGAACAAGGAATAAAGCAGAGCAATTGATTTTGCTGCGAACCCCTTTCATGATACTCCGATCGTAGCTTCCGAAGTAGGATCCTAAAAATTGTAGTGTAATACAGTTGCCTGAGTTACTCTGCCACGATTTGCAGAAGAATCTCATTCATATCAAGGGAACGCGGTTACCTGCCATCCACAGGAATCCAACACATTCGAGTGATCGCGGCAGCGTAATCACAGGATGGTGAGCGGAGTCGGCCAAGGATGAGCTTACTGCAGCGTGCCACGTTTGGCCTCGTTAATCATTCCTCGATCACTCAATTACGCGCGCGCCGACAGATCCGAAAGGCGGCAAACGCGCGGCGGGGGCCGCCCCAATTTAGCGAAGGCGGCGGCGCGGGGCGGTGCTCGGCGCGGACGTACGGACAGCAGGCGCCGGGGGCCAGCCGGCCCGGAGCCGCGAGCGCGGGCGGTGGCGGTGGCGGTGGCGGTGGCGGTGGCGGTGGCGGGTGGCGGTGGCGGTGGCGGTGCGGTGGCATTGGAGGAGGTGGTGGTCGGTGGCGGTGGCGGTGGCGGTGGCGGTGGCGTTGGCGGCGGTGGCGGGGTGGGGGCGGTGGCGGGGCGGTGGCGGTGGCGGTGGCGGTGTGGCGGTGGCGGTGGCGGATTGAGGAGGTGGTGGTGGCGGTGGCGGTGGGGGGCGGTGCGGTGGCGGTGGCGGTGGCGGTGGCGGTGGGTGCGTTGGCGGTGGCGGTGGCGGGGTGGGGCGGTGGCGGGCGGCGGTGGCGGTGGCGGTGGCTGGTGGCGGTGGCATTGGAGGCAGGTGGCTGGTGGCGGTGGCGGTGCGGTGGCGGTGGCGGTGGCGGTGGCGGGGTGGCGGTGGTGGGTGGCGGTGCGGTGGCGGTGGCGGTGGCGGTGGCGGTGGCGTGGCGGTGGTGGGCGGTGGCGGTGGCGGGGCGGTGGGCGGGGCGGTGGCGGTGGCGGCTGGTGGTGGCGGTGGCGGGGTGGCGGGTGGCGGGTGGGGCGGTGGCGGGGCGGTGCGGTGGCGGTGGCGGTGGCGTGGCGGTGGCGGTGGCGGTGGCGGTGGCGGTGGCGGTGGCATTGGAGGGGTGGTGGCGGTGGCGGGGTGCGGTGGCGGTGGCATTGAGAGGTGGCGGTGGCGGTGGCGGTGGCGGTGGCGTGGCGGTGGTGGCGGGCATGGAGGAGGTGGGTGGCGGTGGGTGGCGGTGGCGGTGGCGGGTTGGCGGGGCGGTGGGGGGTGGGGGCGGTGGCGGTGGCAGGTGGCGGTGGCGGTGGCGTGGCGGTGGCGATTGGAGGAGGTGGTGGTGGCGGTGGCGGTGGCGGTGGCGGTGGCGGTGCGGTGGCGGTGCGGTGGCGGTGGCGGTGGCGGTGGCGGTGCGGTGGCGGTGGCGGTGGCGGTGGCGGTGGCGGTGGTGGCGGTGCGGTGGCGGCGGTGGCGGTGGCGGTGCGGTGGCGGCGGTGGCGGTGGCTGGCGGTGGCGGCGGGTGGCGGTGGCGGTGGTGCGGTGGCGGTGGCGGTGGTGGCGGTGGCGGTGGCGGTGGCGGTGGCGGCGGTGGCGGTGGCGGTGGCGTGGCGGTGGCGGTGGCGGTGGCGGTGGCGGTGGCGGTGGCGGTGGCGGTGGCGGTGGCGGTGGCGGTGGCGGTGGCGGCCTCATCAGCGGGGCTCGCCCAGCCGGGACAAGCATAAGTCTCCGACCAGTCTCCCGGCATGTGGGCTGTCGTGCATGTTAGTGTAAGTGTGTGTGTGTGTGTGTGTGTGTGTGGATGAGGATATGACAAGGAAGAGGAAGAAAATCGCGTGCGGTCCGTTGCCCGTTTGTTAGGTACTGCTCCGACATTCGCGTGGTGTTGATCGGAAAACTACGGAAAACTACCGATAAGAGCACCCGGTCTCTAGGATTCTCCTTCAAACATCGACTGAATTCGACCTAGCTGCATAGCTATTGTCGAAAATCCTGCGGCCGTCGGGGCTTGAACCTAGGACTTCCTGGTCAGAGGCGCTGCAGACATCAGTTAATGCACTGAGTCACCGCTTCGGTCAAGGGAAAGAGGCGGGGTACAGAGAAAGTCGTTGAAGAGGCTGGCTAACACACATTGAGCCGAAACAGGATAAAATAAGCACAGCAATGATTAAATAAAATATCACTGGATAAAATGTGTCATCTCTAAATGCCTATTTTATGCAGACAGAGGATGTATAGATTGATTGATGAGGAATAGATAGATTACTTGTGTTTCAGGCACGGCGATCTGCTTTGGTCGTGTAGCGCACCTTTTCATGACAGTAGTGGCCCTCCGAATGGTGTTGCGCCGCCGATCTCCTCGTCGGATTGCGGGTTTCCTATCCAGTTATCTCCCATCAGGGGACAACGCCCCGGCCGGACAAGCTCTGGTCTGCGGACATGCGGTAATATAGGCATATAAGTGTAAGTAATGGGTAAGATAGCACTAGGAAGATAAACGAAAATCGTGCCAAGTGGCTGGAATAACACATTCGAAACATTGGCAAAGAGCATTATTTTTATTTACTTGGCCTCAACCAGGTACTATATGCTAGTTTTCCACAAGTGGTCGTAAAATTCAACATTTGAAAGAGAACGCTGCAAAAGAGATAAAGGCACTTAACAGGCGGAAAGGTTATATGGCTATAAAACATTGGGGCATTCACTACAAAAGCAAACATTGAAAGTAAACAAAATTGAATGCACGAATAAAACTGTACTTTTTTTTTATATTTTGTATTTATAGATATTACACATTTTAAACGTTATCGGTCCGAGCGAAGGTGTCATTTCATCCAGCGCGGGACAAGGGGGGGTGGGGGCGAGGGGAGGCTGGTGGGGAAGGGGAGATTGCGGGGGCGATGGGGGGGTGGGGATGAAAATGCAGGCCGGTAGCTCGAATTGGCCGGCCCGCACCGCGGTCCGCGCCGCACCCGGGGCCTGCGCGCCGTCGCCCCCTTTCTCGCGCGCTGGGCACGGCCGGATTAATGGCGGCCCGGTGGCGGACATGTTTACACGTACGCACGTGCCGCGGACGCACGCCCGCCCGCTGCTCCCCGCGCCGCGCAAGGGCCGCCCAAGGAAAGTTTTTTCACGCCACTATTGCGTAATAAAAGAGTCTTAAACCCTTTTACTATATCACTTGGTAACAACAAACGGTCTGCAATGAAATAGATGATTGATTGATTTTTTCGTGTTTCCGGCGCTCAACTGTTTGGTCTTAGTCGGGATGCGGTGATCTCCCGGATGGCAAACCCGCGCCGACCTACCGTCGGCTAGTGGGTTTGCCCTAATCAGGACTCTCCCACTAAGGGGGAAACGCCCCAGCCGGGACAAGCTCTGTTCCCGACCGGCTCCCGGAATAGTGGTAGTGGGCATGAGTGTAAGGTGCGTAAAGGAGAAGAGGACAAAAGGGGAAAGGGAAGATTGCACGTTCCGTACGTTGTTAGGACTGCTCCGACTTTCGCGTGGTGTTCATCGGAGAAACCACGGAAAATTACAAATCGGAGCAGCGGGCGCTAGAATTTCCCTCCAGACAGCGACTAATCCACCCCCGGGAAAAGCAAAAGTCGAAAATCCTGCGTGTGGGACTCGAACCTGGGACCCCCCGGACAGAGGCGCTGCAGTGACATCAGTTGATGCATGACCCACTGCTCGGTGCAATGCAAGACTGAGAAGTTCATTAAATAAAACAAAAATTATTTTCATTGTTAAAGAAAACCCCTTTAAAAATAGATACTCCATGATTTTAAGACTTTTTTTTGACAAGGGGGAAGATATTATCACACTCTTGTATATCTGACGACTACATTGAGTGTCCAACCATAATTGTAAGAAATTGAAAGTTTTTCATTATTGGGTGTATCGTTTTATTTTTTTTTTAATGTTTGCTCTTTTCAGAGATTGGTGCAGGTCATTTACGTATAAAAGGGAATGTCATTCTTTCAAGCGATTTAACTTGCTTCATCTTGATTTCTTGGCAATGTCTGAAACTACATGGTATTTTGCTGAAATATTAGTACAAAACATTATGGCTGACTGTCCTATAATTATGAATGTAGAGGTGAATTTTTAAATTCGACTTGAAAGTCTTTAACCTGTTTTTCCGTTTAGTTTACATGTGTTGATAGTCTTGTAATTTAAAAAAACGAAACAACAGTAGTAGAAAACAAAGGGACAACACTATTGATATGTGGTGAGGAAGTAAGAATCCTATTTATTGTCATGCATATAAGAAAACCTTTCTGCAACTTCTAAAGAGTTGTAATCTGTTTTTCTCATCAGAAGAGATTGGTGAAAATAATTTTTGTAATGATGGGAATTAAATTGAAAAATATAAAGAAATGAGACTTTTTTCGCCAGAATATCCATTGAAAGAATGTTTTCCCTCGAGGCGCGAACACACACTCCATCTGACATTTCTTCACGGAGGTACTCGAAATTAGAATCATCTAAAGTGATAGTGATGGATAAAAGGGATAACATCCTTCATCCATATATGGTTTACGCCCGAATAAGCATAAAAACCATCGTACAATTTGAAGATAGAAAGAAGATGAGGCAAACGTTTAACAATAGAAACAGGGGGTTACAAATTGAAAGTGCAAATAATTATTTCCAACAGCCGCACATTTCACAACGCGGCGACACATAACTAGGAATTCATTGTGACAATTTCTATCAACTAGTGGTCATTTCTAACTTGGGGGAACCTTACTCTAAAGGTATGCATTTCTGAATAAACTAACACTTCTCTGTATTAAAATTAGAAGTGAGAAAGCAGAAGAGCAGGCCAATTTATTCTCCACCAACAAATACTTTATTTATTTGTTTTAAATTTCGTCCCCCAGAGTGACATTCTTCGGAAGAGGAAAGGTAGACGAAGTGAGGGCCACCTTTAAGCGTTACATTGTTTATGAAGCGATTTGCATTACGACTAAATTATTTGGTTTCTTTTTTGACTCAGTAGATAATAATGACTAAGATTTACAAAATAACATTTCTAGTGTGCAAAGATATAATATTCATCCGAAATTGAAGAGAATGCTTCAATTCAACGGTTTACGAGTTCGAAGTGATCGTGGAATGCAATTACTAAAATTGAATTTTGAAAAGGAAGAACAGGGAAAAAATTAAAATTTAAGTTTTTGACATTTGGGAAACGGCGTTTGCAAAAAAAACAAAACATCGGAAAATTTTACAGTTATATTCTAAAATTTAGAATAACTGCAGACATTTTGAGAAATCATTCTTTTTTGGAATATTTTTAAATAACATGAACTAATACCTACATCTTCAAATTATAATTTGTCCATCATTCGGGGCCCTCAGGTGTTGAAAACAAAAAAACCCTTAAACAAATGGAAACGTCTTTATTATGTCCGAAAGTGAATTGTTCTTTACATTTAACCCCTATACATAATTACACAAATTAATGAAGCAAACCCCCTGCAAAGGATCTGTCAAACGGAGACAACACACGTTCTTTCCCCCTCGTACCACTCATAACGCCTTTTTTTATTACATCATGTTCCGTTTTGTCTTACGCAAGCCCACAAAATCTAGATATGACCAGGCGGTGTTGAATATTCGATAAGTTTTTCATAGCGAAAGTTAAGGGAAAGCGTTATCATGACCTGAGGATAACCTGCGCGTGCTTTTTCGATCCTTCGGCTGTTCCGGGTAAACCCGACGCCTCCCAGCGCACGCACTAGCCGCCTCTGGCCGGCGTTAAGGAAGACCGATGCGGGCGGCTATTTTTAATAGAGACCTTCGCTCGACTAAATGGGCCACTGCCAGCCTGCTGGACGCGGGATCGCGCGGCACACACTAAAACCCATGGAACGATGCTAAATTTGTACCCTTTAATAGGAAGAAAAAAGTGGCGGAGATAGAGACGTACCCTGCGAAGGAATCCGCCGATTCGGCTGGGACTGGCCCCGGGCCGTGGAACGGGCGGGGGAAAGCAGCGCGTGTCCTTCCACCTCGGGCCGAACCCCATTCCCAGCACCCTTCAACGCGCCCCTTTGCTCCATCTATCAGAGCACCAATTTTTATTGAAAATAAACAATTACGAGGGAGAACGGAATAACAGGGGAAAAAGAAACGCGATTGTTACACTCGAGAGCGACCGGAGAAGGAGAAAAACAAAAACGGTTGGGAATAATTTGTTGTCTCTAAATAATTGAACTGCCAAAGACAAACAGGAATACTATTTTTCTGCTTTGTTTTGTGAGGATCGAGAACGAGTTGTCGAAAGGGCTAAAAGGGGAAGAGCAGGTAGGGGAAAACGTGAAAACGGCAGCTCTAATGTTCGTCGCGTTGACGAGTTAATGAGATCGAGAGGTTTAAGAAAAGAAAGAAGAACGTTTTTGCTAATCCACAAATCGCGCAGGCAGTCTTTTATATACGATCAATGTTTTATCAGTCAATGTATAATGACGTTTGCAAAAGATAAACCATTGTTTCCCAAACGCTTAGCATTTACAATACTGTTGTTAAAATGAAACGACTTTCTCTCTAAGTATTCACTGGATTTAAATGGTACTATACAGAAATGGAACTATTACAATTTTATCTGAAAATAGAAAAACATCGGGTGTGCAATTTTACACAAATATAAAAACATTTTTATTAGCAATTTGAAAATTTTGGTTTACATCTCTTTTAAAAGAGGAATTAATTTGTTCATGGATCAGATCATTGTTAAATTTATGCTCTGGTTTTTGGAAGTTTCTTCGAAGCATTATCAATGTAGTATGGTACGACATAATAACCTGATCTTGTATTTATCATGTCAGTATGAAAGGCAGGTTCTTCCATCTGCATTTCCGATGGGGAGGGATCATTGTTAAATTTTGCCTCGGAAGTTTTCTGAATTTTTTTCGAGCTTATCAATGCAATTACTGGTACGATTTAATCATTCTAATTCCATTTACTTATATAGACAGAGAAAGGCAGGTTCTTCCATCTGCATTTCGATGGGGAGGGACCATGTTGAATTTATGCTCGGAGGTTTTGAAATTCTTCGAAGCATTATCAACGTAGTTACTGGTACGACATAAAAATTTTAAATTTCCGTGTACTATCACAGGTGGTTCTTCCATCTGCATTTCCGGAGGAGGGGCGAGGACGAGGGGCGAGCGGGGGTGTCGACACTTTCGGCGGCGGCTGCGTCGGTGGCGCAGGATAAAAAGGACGAGCACCCAATTAGCTCGGCGGCCCTTTGTTCCTGCGGGGCCGCTCTCGACCGCGTCATTTATCAGGGCCCAACGAGAGGAGGCGGCGCAGGTGACGGAGGCGAAGAGCACCGACAGGAGAAAGGCCAGGAAATGAGAAGACAAACAGGGGGGTGAAGAAGAGACAGTTGAAAAAACTAAATATAAAATACACTGTCAGAAATTACATTAAATTTAATGTAAGACTGTACATGGGTTTTAATGTATGACTGTTATGGATTTTAATGTACATTGTTGATTAAAGGGACATTAATCAACCGTACATTAAATTTAAGGCTTTAAATTAAAAACAATGTAGATTTTATGTACAAATGTTGACTTAACTTGTCCACATTAAATTTAATTTTTCACGTACACGTACAAAAATGTAAAGTTACAGTACTTGCATTAAATTTAATTTACGTACATGATAATCACTTTCATGTAATTTACATTAAAAGTAATGCGTAATTTCTGAGAATGTAGTAGAATACATGCTTGTTGATAGCTTAAAGTCATTTATGAATAAATAGGGGAAAGGAATTGAGAGGAATGCTTTATAGAAGGTATAGTACGGAAACGGGATGGATTTAAAATGAAATGATGGTGAACGAAATAAAAACTGCAAACAACAATATAGAGAGAGCAGGTTCATTGAAGTCCGGGCAAAGGGGCCCGAATGCGAATGAGTACTACAATAGAGGAGATGTCTACGCAATGTAGATATACGGAAGACCTCTGATCATGCGCTTTAGACTTTCCTCACACTTGAAAGGCTTTGAAGGAAGTTGTTCAATTTTTGCAGACTGGGTACACAAAGTACATGGGCTTCTCCCAGACAAAAAACATTTTGAACTGTTTATTAATTTTGGTCATCCAAAGCCAGTTATTGTTTTAAGAATGTAACTATTTTCTTTTTTGGAATGTTTGTGGCTATTTACTAAGAACAAATCAAAACTTCTTTTTAAAGTTGTTTAGAATGCCCTCAGAATGCCTTTTAAATGCCTTTGAAATCAATTTAAAAGCAAGCTGAAATCATGCAATTAGTGAATCCGCTTATTACTCATAAAACATTTTCAAATTGGTCCATAGAAAAAATAGCATACTTCAATACGGAATTAACGATGGGAATAAGAATCAAATTTTCCTGGTTTAGAATCCTGGCACATCAGAAGCAATAAATTTCCCAAAAACTGGCCGAAATATTGAATAGAGGTAAACAACGACCTAATCAAAATATTTTGATGTTTCTAAAAATCAGGCATATTTTTTATAATAAGAATATTAATAATTTATAATACGGTATATTAGTGACTAAATAACGGTAAGAAAATGCCAGTTAATATAACAATCGCCCATCGGCAAAAAAATAACGAAAAAATAATTGTTCTTATTTTAAAAATAACCCTTTTTTAACTGCAACTGTAAATTATAGACAAAAGCCATTAACGTCATTAAACATCTGAAATGAAGCTATAAAGAGTAGGAAATAGACTTAAGGTGTTAAAAGCGCGGGGTGCTTCTCATTTTGGACGATGGCCCTGAAACAGATCTCCTGAGCATCAGTCAGCAAAGTTACAGCTTTTTTTTGTAGTCTGTAGAAATGAGAGTATCCTTTCGACTTTTTTGAGAATCCTAAAAGTTTTATGCCGAGATGACTGAGAACCATTTCTCACGAAGCCCTTTAATATTCACGAAAGATTTCGTGTTCATTCCTCTTGAAATTTTATATCCAATACTACCAATCCGATATCATTATGTGGTTCTTGAACATTTTATTAAGTAATTATAAATTTGTAGAAAGCACGGTCTTAAGGAGACGTTTCGATGAGATGAAACCAACATGTCTAGAGGCATACAAACAATGTTAGTGTTGATAATGCAAACTTCAAAGTGCCTTGGGGCTGTGTCTCATCCTTCGAACGGAGCAATGGACTGGGGAAATGGAAGTTACTCCAAACAGCTTACAGAGAGTAATAGGCAGATTCTCGAAAGCGAGCAAGGGGGCCGCTCTGCATCATATCAAATGTTTATTTGAGACCACATGTCCACGAGATGCGACGAAATGATGTACTCAAAGGCCAGACGGTTTTTCGGCGCTTCCAAGAACATTACATGAAACCGTTTCTTCGAGTACTGCTTTGGGAAAAACTTTCAGCCTCTGGTAAGTTAGTGGAGAGAAAATTTCAAGACTGTCTTCAGGAGTGAGAAGGTCTTGTATAAAAAGTTGTAAGGCGTTAGATATGACGTCTCGCTGTCAGTTGTGTTTGTTAGAATGATATGCAGTGAAAAGTGCATATATTGCAATTCTCATTTCATACCATATTAGTTTTTCTAATTGGGGTAAATACCCTGTATATTGTACGTCTACTGTATGATGTGACTTGTAAAGTATACGGAAAGGATAAAATTTATAAAAAGAGACAATTTTCCCAAAATGGCGCAAATCAATTAAAGAAGGAAAAAAACAAAGTTAATCTCAGATATAGTAAACTTATGACAGATTTTTTAAAAATGCATAACAACTAAGTAATGATTAGACATCAGTTAGTGCACCGGGTTGTTACCATGTTCGGGGTTCAACCGATCGAAGCCTGGATTTTGGGCGAAAAATCCTTCGTACGCCTTCCTTTGGGGGAGGTAAATGTCTGACACATGTAGTATATTTACTGCATGTGATTTTCAAGCCTAAAAGAAGCCTCTGAGCAAATTCAGATCGCCCATTCTGTCGCCCAAAATAATACATCCTTTCTCCGCTAGATGGTGACAGGAGCGTAGGAAATTTGGTGGTCGGACGGAAGAGCGGGTCTCATGGCCGAGTCTTACCACGTAAAAAGAGGCATTAATATAAATTTGTCAACCGGGCTAACTAACTAACTAAAACATGAGCAAACAAAAAACATCTACAATCCCGAGATCAGAGTACAATGTTGATTTTTAAAAAATTTTAATTTTTAATGTTAATCGTTAATACAATGTTAATTACTAACTAAACAACCAATATAATAAGGCATTAGTAAAATAAACCAACTAAGACAGCAAACAAATGTAAATTTCTACAATCTCGAGATCGTGAATACAATGTTATTTAAAAACCTGCAAAACATCAATTACAATACGAAACCCTCAAAGTCCGAGTCGTCGACATGATGCCCGATAGCGAAAGAGCGTGGGCGAGCGCGTACGTGGCCGCCCAGAGCGTCGGAGGCGACGGCGGCGGGGGCGGGGGGAGCGCCGGCCTTCGAGCACGAAGGGGGGGCGGCGGCGGCGGCGGCGGCGGCGGCGGCGCCGGAGCCCACGGGGATTGATGGCTCGGTGCGCGCCGTCGGCGCTCGCCGCAGCCTCCGCCGAGCGTGCGCGTGTCGTGCGTGCGTCCCCCGCGGGGCGCACGTGCGAGTGCGGGCCGGGCGATGAGCACGCGCCCTTTGCCCGCACAGCGCGCTGGCGCACCGCAGGCGCGAAGGCGTTAAGGGTGGCGAAACGCACCGCATTCGCATTATCGCGTCGGTTAGCGGCGCCCCGCCCCGCCCCGCCCCGCCCCCGCCCCTGCCCCGCCTCGCCCCGCCCCGCCCCCGCCACCGCCACCGCCAACGCCACCGCCACCGCCACGCCACCGCCACCGCCCCCGCCACCGCCACCGCCACCGCCACCGCCACCGCCAACGCCAACGCCAACGCCAACGCCACCCCCCCCGCCACCGCCCCCGCCCGCCCCGCCCCCGACACCGACACCGACACCCCACACTGACACCGACACCGACACCGACACCGACACCGACACCGACACCCACACCGACACCGACACCGACACCGACACCGACGCCGACACCGACACCGACACCGACACCGACACCCACACCGACACCGACACCGACACCGACACCGACACCGACACCGACACCCACACCGACACCGACACCGACACCGACACACACCACACCGACACCGACACCCCACCACACCACACCGACACCGAACCGACACCGACACCGACACCGAACCGACACCGACACCGACACCGACACCGACACCGACACCGACACCGCCAACGCCCCTGCCTCGCCACCGCCCCGCCTGCCCTCCAGGCCGCTCCGTGAGGCGAGCTGAGCAGATCGCCCTGTGGGCCTCCCGCGCCCCCTCAGTCTCTTTAGAAAGCTCCAAGAAAACAACGTGAAACTAGTGGGTGCGCAACAACTACTTTCTCGCATTATTTGTAACGGTTACGCAATATTTTTCCATTTTATGAAACTGCAAAAACGTTCCTCTAGCAAAACGATTTTCTGCGCGCCGAGATTCGATCTCAGATTTGGAGTTCACTCGCCATGCGTTTTACGGTAAACTACGCAGTCGCTCAGCCATACTCACTTTTTTCTACAAAAAAGTATAATTTATGCAATTTTTGAAAATTTAGAATGTTCAACGAGAATTAGATAAGCACCATTTTAAGTGCTTTGTCCTAAAAATGCACAGAGAAAATTTGGGGCCTTTCGAAAAAATTTCAGATGTATGATTAAGTGAAAAATCTTGTCTATTAATTGCATTAACTTCAAGCAGAAATTAGGCAAAACTAGGGTTATCTTTAGAAAGAAACTGCCTAGAAGTTAGGGATACTCTTTTTTTAAAAATGTACATGATTTTTTTAAAAATCTGTTTTTCAAAACATATTTTATTGTCAAAAATATCAATCATCTAAATTGTACTTTACAAATGCTAATTTTAATAATTTTGAAAATACACTGTGTTCGCAAAAAGGGACCAGCAATTTTTACAACGCCCTTTATTCATACAAAGAGAAAATATGAAGAAAAACCTGGAACAGTTTTGAGAAATGAAAATCTGTTGAGGTTTCCATTTATAAATAACATCAATGTAATTCTTATCTTCCACTGTTAGTAAATATAATAAATTTCTTAATTTTTCTGTATTTTTCAACAACGTAAGAAAGAGGAAGCAGAAAATAAAACAATTCTGAGATAAACGATACAAAAAAAATAAAATTAATCAAGATCTGAAATTTCAATACTTTTCTGTTACAGAAATACAATTAATAACGGTGTTAATACAATCACAATGTTCAAGAAACACTTTATAAAACAAATGTTAATTCAAGATGCAAGATTTAACAACACTGTTCAGCCTAGCAACTTTGAAATATTGTCACGTTTTCAAGTTCTCGTGCTATTTGTCACATGCTTTATCATCTGATGCGAAAACTTTAGGGGAACCAATAAGAGGAAAGAATAGATAAATGTTTCACTGTTGAATTCATCTTCGATAATTTAATAATCAAAAAGCGTTATTTCCTGTTGCAGTACAGCGCAAAAATCCCCAGTCATTTTATAAACATAATATTACTTTTGAAAATATCTTATCCCACCAGATAAGGCAGAGTCCGGAAACATTAACTACTTCTTTTTCATCTAAGATGACAAGTCGAATTTTGAATATACTTTAACAAAATAAACAATCCAAATTTTATTTATTTATATTAGTTCCGGGATTTCAAAAAAAAACAACTCACGTTAATCTATATTTTATAGACGCCGCCTCTAACTATACAGCAGTACGCAGCGGCCAATTTGAAGTGGAAGATGGCGATGGTCATAAAAGAACAGGGCAAAATAACGCCACGTTCTTCCACCGAGTGGTTCGCCGCACAAGGAGCTGGGTGACGCGAACGCGCTTCTAATTGCCCTTTGGCCGGCGCAGGGCGGGGCCACGCGATACGGGTATTAGATACCCGCTTCCCTTAGAGGACCGATGGCCCGCTTTACCCCGGGGCTGTCGCGAATTTCGGGAGGCTGGCTCGCCCCCCCGTTTTGGCTGCTGCACCTAAACGCGTTTCGTGAGCCCCCCGGGGGCGTGGGAGCGCACGCACGCGGTTTGAGAAATGCGTGACCGGAATTGAATCGTGATGTTGACCCGGGAATTCCCGCCGTGGTTTTAAGCAATACACGAAATTGCCGTGGCTAGGGACTACAAAAGCTGTGCAAATGGTGTTGATAGTCATTTCCGGTTATAGCTAAAAAATGAGGCTGAAAATTTAAAAAAAACTAGGCAAAGAAAAAGAGGAAGGAAGGAGAAAGGAAGGTTTTGGAACTTGAAGAGAAGTAGTTTCCGTCCCTAACTTAATTTTTTAAAACAAATTTTCCAAATATATTAGTAAGAAAAAATAGTACTAATGAAAATCTTACTGTATATTTTTGCACTAACAAAGAATATAAGAATTTTAAGTTTTATGACTGTTCTATTGTTTAAATTTTGATCGTTGTCTATTAATAAATCCACAAATATGTCGAATTATCTTATAAACAAGAATTACCTCAGATATCCATATTTTACGGATTTAAAACTTCAAAGAAGAAAAGAAAAAGTAAAAGAATTTTTAAAGCTTCAAAAGTTACGAATGGTATTTTGTGATTTTAAGTTTCAACGGTGTATTGAAGTAAGTTAGGTACGAAATATTCTTATTCCACCTAATGAAAAAATATACGAACTGAGGTTTTTAAAAAATGAAACAAAAATAACAAAATAACTGAAAAATTCTTCAAAAAAAGAATCCAGGTCATCCTCATAAAAAATATTTCCCCTGGCAAACGGACTCTCTTTTCAGCCCAAACACAAACTTCTAAAGAGCGGGTACTATCGTTGAAATGCGCGATATCGCGAGGGCCGCACCTCAAAAACATGAGGAGCGACAGCGGGGATGATATATAAACTCAGCTAATAGACTTTATTATTCCTGGCGCCCGGCCGGCCGGCCCGCGTGCTGAACGACAGGTTTAATCTTTGGCTTTGGCGAGGGGGCGGCCGTGCAAAGCGGATGGCGGGCGGGGGGCCGGTGAAGTCGGTGTTGAGGTGAGGTCGACGGGATCCGGTGGCCGACGACGCCCAGACGTTTGATTTACTTTAGGGAAAAATTTTTATTAGCACCGTCTCGTTAGTCACCGCATCGGGGTACAACTCCGCACAGATTATTGTACTTTATGTACTTCCTGAGTTAAAATGAGATAGCGGCGGCGATGGGTAACGGTTAGCGTATCGGACCTATACCCAAGTTTTGCGGTTCGAACACGATCGAAGCGGGGTTTTAAGGGCGAAAATCCTTGTACGCCTTTCCTTCGAGGGAAGTAAGGCTGTCCCATGTTAGTAGATTTACTGCATGTAAAAGATCCCCAAAACTAAATGATGCCTCCAGCCAATTCAAATTGCCTGTTTCGTCGCCCAAGTAATACCTTCTTTCTCCCATGGTTGGTGAAAGGAGCGTAGCGGAATTTGGGGGTCAGAGGAAGAGCAGGCCTCATGGCCTGAGTCTCGCCACGTAAAAATAAGGACATCCAATTCCATTTCCAAAATAGCGCAGGCCTCGTAAAAAGATTAGAATGGACTTTTTTTCCCGGGAAATTTAGCTTTACTTGGAAATTTGATACTGAAGAGGAAAGAGGGAACGCATTCGGGAATATTTTGGTGATTCGGGGACGACCCCCGGATGTTGAACGAATTTTTGAACGCCAGTAAAGGTCACGTAAATTGCGGGATTCATTGAAGGGGGGCCGAGAGTTTGACGTTAGATTTTTTGACACAGCTAAACAGGGCAAAGGACGCCGTTTAGAGAGGACAGGGAGGCCCGGTTTTCGATGTCCCCCCAAACCCAAGCAATGCCTTGATTTCTAGTTATGAAAGATTTTTTCCACCCAGTCCGCTTTTTATACTGGCAGAGGAGGGGACGATCCCCAACGTAAGATCAATCATGATTTGAAAAAAAAAATTTAACGTCTCGGGGTAGAAGGAGACAAGCCTAGTCCTCAAGACAGATCTTTTTCCCATGATGGAATAATAATAAAATATTTTTAAATTAATAATTATTTTTAATTATTAAAAAACCCAAAGTTTAAAAGAATTGCTATTTTATAACCCCAAAAGGGTTTCTTAAAAAAATAAGACTTGTTAATTCAAACTTCAACGAAGAAAAGTTATAAATTTAACCTCGTGTGCTATCCCCGATGTATTTATGGGGTTTTTTTTTAAATTTCGACAAAATCAAAGAAATTCCCCAAATGTTTGTTTCAGATATTATACCTAAGTTTTTTTCCCTAATAACTGCATGAAAATGTTCAATTGGGAAAGAAGGAGAACGGCAGGATTATTAGCTATTTTCAATAAGATCTCGAAAACCATGTCATCTATCTGGTCGAAGATTGACTCCCCAAAATTCCAAGTCAATTTGTAAAACCAATTGTCTCGTTCTTCACTGCAATACCAGACATTTTGCACTACAGAAAGCGGGGGGGTGGTAGTCAGAAGGGAGCCAGGCCATTTTCTTCCAATCCAAAAAATTTTTAAAAACAACTGAAAATTTTTAAAATTGAAAGTGTTATTTAGAAACTCACCATGGAATTTCTTTTCTTTTGATTTGTGATTTTTTCTTTTGGATTGTTTGATTTTTAGGATTCCGCGTCAATCAAGGCAAGCCCCGTAATTTAATGCATTTTCCGTCGGGTGGTGGCTGTTTTTTTCCCGCGGGATAAACCCGGCCCCGACCCCCGTCCCCAGGGGGGCCCTCCAAACACGTTTTCCCGACTTAGCTTATCGCATGTCAAATTATGCGTCGGGAGGAAAATTTTTAGCCCCCGGGCCCGTCTGATCGGTAGTTTTCCGTGGTTTATAAACACCGGGGAATGCCGGGTCCCCAAAAAACGGGACGGACCGCGCGATTTTTCCCTTCCCTTGTCCACCCTCCCCCAACCTTTTAAAAGAAAAGCCCCACCCCCAAATTCCGGGGAGCCCAAAATGAGCTTAGATTTGTCCGGCAGGAGCGGGGCCCCGGGGTAACGATTGGGGAAAAAACCCACGGACGGAGGTCGGCGCCCGATCCCCCATCCAGAAAGGGGAAAATCCCCGCCTTTCCGAAAAAAACATACTAAGAAGGGGGCCCAAGACCGGCAGTTGACGCCCCGGAAACACGAACAAATCAATCAACAAAAAACCCATATCCCACCAAGGGGCACCGCCCCAGCCGGGAAACAAGCCCTGACAGGTATTTGGAAGGGTGGGGGGGGGGGGAGGATGGGGGAGGGGGGAAAAAAGATCCGAGGGTTCGGCCCTTTGTTTGGGCATTAGAAAAACAAAGGAAAATTAGATGAGCAGTCCCTTAAATTCTCCTCCAAAATTTGACGAACCGACCGTTTTTTCTAATGTCGAAATCCTACACCTGGGGCCTGAACCGGACTTCGACCAGAGGCACGCAGCGAATCGGTTAGGTCTGACCCACACTCCCCAAGGATATTGCGTTTCAAACTGAAACTCACCCCCCACCCTTCCCCCCCACTCCATTACCCCACAAACCTTTATTTTTATTTTTCATTTTCAGGATTTAATGTTCATACAATATTTTACAGATGTATTTTTCGACTTAATTAGTTAAAAAGCTGTTTTAACTTATCTATATATTGAGAACAAGGGGAACCCTCTTTTAAACATTTTTTGGGGGAAAAAAGTTTGAGGAAGTCAAAAATCTTTTTTTTATTGAGTGTGGTATGGTGTTTTTTGGGGATGCGGGATGTCTGTTGGTTTGGGAAAAGGGGGATATGGGGCTATTTGGTTTATTACGATTATATTTAATTTGAATGAAGTTGTTTATTTCTTATGAACAGGGGCAGGGATTAATCTAAAAAATTTTTTTTTATTATTGAAATTTTTATATTGACCATTTTTAGGGGATCCGTTTCAGGGGCGTCGCAGCCCATGATGCCTGATCGCCCTGCCCTTTTTTTGGGGCGTTTAATTCGCTGTTTAATACAACCATAAGAACAATGAATTTTAAAAAACACTATTGCTGAATCCTATTTAGAGGAAAAATTTCCTTTTGTTTTTTTGCCCCATTTTTCTCGATACGAAATCTTTTTAAACATGATTAATGTTTATATTGAAAAAAAATGGACTTGTTGGGAGAATTCACAATGGGGTATGTTGGGGGATGCAAAAGATTTTTTCTTCAAATTTAGAAAAAATCGAAGAAAAAGCAGAAACCGCGAGATCCCCAAATTAATATGAGGCGACATTTAATGGAGGACCCCCCAAGAGATTGACCAGCAGATCGTTTTTGGTTTGGGAGGGAACGTGACCTTTTTTCCCCCCCCCCCCTTTTATTCTCTGTTGCCTTAAAAAGGTGGGTTTTTTTAGGAAAGAGAAACATGCCAACGACTTAAAAAAGACAATTTTTTTTAGGGTGACTGAGTAAAGTTATATTCCCGTCATTTTTGATAATTTTAATTTTCTAAACCATTTTAAAATTTTTACAACCCCAAAAAGAAAAACCCGAGGTTGTGTTTCAAAAAATGGAAATTTTCCATAATATATTTTATTTCTGTAAATTGTAACTAAATAAATTAATCAAAAGATTAAAATTTTTAAAAACCCATTTTTTAAAAACTATAATTATTTTTTATATTTCAAAAATAAGAAATAATAATTTAAAAATATGTATTAATTTTTCCTGAGAACAATGTCAAATCAGTCCGTATCATCCCAAAAAAGAATCGTTCTTTTGAAAAAGATGTTATCATGGAACTGAATTTTAATAATGAAAAAAATTTTCATATTAAAATCAATTTACGTTAAAAATTTTTTTTTTGAAAGTTTCAATTTGACAAAAGTTTATTTTAAGATGCTTATTTCGTTATCGTTTTTATCCATTTATTTTTAAATGTTAATTTATCTTTCCAAGGAATTATTTAGAATACTATAAAACCCTTCAATTGAAGAAAAAAAAAATTTTAAAAATTATTCCTCCTCCAGAATTTTTTTATGAAAAAATTTTTTGGTTTTGGGGGAAACGAACAATTTTTTTCTCCAATGAGTTTTCTAACTCACACGTCATGAAACCATCCAGAAAGGTCTGGGGTTTGCTGAGGAAAAAGACCAACGAAAAGAATTAAAAAATTTTCTTTTGTTTGAGACTTTCAAAACACAAGAGGAACTTCAAATATACTGTTTACGTACATCGTGCCTGACGCAAAAAGCCGTTTTTATTGGAGAGAATAAAGAAGGTTCGCGCCCCGGCCCCGATGAAGACGGGCGGGAATAATGGGGAAAACAAACCCCCCAAGGAGAGGGCATCCAAGTCGTCAAGCGTTCGGGAGCCAATTTACCCGCTGGGGGCCCAAATGAAAACTTCTATATTTACGGGGCCCGACCGGGGACAACTTCCCCGGGGGGCTGGCGCTGAGGTTTTCCCCGCCGCCGTGCAAGGGGGGGCGGGGGGCGGGCAGGGGGGAACGGGTCGGTTCGCGGCGGCGGCGCAGACTGCCACCCCCGGGGCCACCCCCGGGGCCACTTTTCCCCCTGTTTCCCCAAACGTTAACTCCCCATCGCGCGACCTTCCCCGACCGCTTTGGCGGGGGCCCGCAGGGGCGAGGCCCCGCGACGCCCGCCCACGCCGACGGCGACAGCGATAGGCAGATTCAGGGGCCCGAGGGGGAGGAAAAAATAAACTGTGTTACGGTTAAAAAGTTGGGGTGGGGGCTGGGAAACGATGAAGGGAAAGGGGGGGACGACCACGTCAAAGGAGGCTGATTGATTGTTTATTGTTTGATTGATGTTAGTGATTCTGGGGGCGAACACAAAGTCGAGTCCCAAGTGGTACTTTTCCAGGGCGGGGCCCGTGAGACCGATCCGGGGCCGACCAACGTCCTAACGGGTTTCCCCCCCCGGGATCTCCCACCAGCGGAGCACCGCCCCGGGGCCCGGAAAGTTCGTCCCCCACCTGTCTCCCCCGGGGTTTAGGGGCGTTAGTGAAGTGTATGTGGGTGAGAAAGGACAGGGGTGAGGTAGGAAAAGGGGCGGTCCGGCCCCCTTTTTTTTGGTACCCCCACCTGGTTTTATCGCAGAAACCACAAGACCCGGGCAGTGCAAGGGCCACTCCCCTTTAGAAGCGACCAACGACCTTTTTGAAAGCAGGAAAAATCCTGCCACGCGGGGCTCAAAACCAGACGTTTCGGCGGGGGCATGGGACATAAGATGATGCCGAGCCACCGCCCCAGGAGACTGGAAAAACAAAAAACAGCAGGATAGGGGTGGCGATAAAAGGGAAAGAGGGAAGTTGGGAAAAAAACGGGTGAGAAGGGGGGGGGTTATCTGCGTGGGGGCTTGGTACACCCAAAAAAAGCCCCCCCGGACGATACGTCAATCGAAAGCTGGAGCGGGTCGATACGCCCCTCCCCGGGGAAATTTTCGGGGAGGAACCACTTTTAAAGGGGCATTCCACGTGGGTGATGAATAGAAAGGACTAAGGGAAAGCCCGAGTATGCGACGAAAACAACGTAGTTATGGGAGATGATACGCTTCAATATAGTGATCCTGGGAGGTTTTGGGTTTTTCCCGAGGGCTTTTAACGAGTTTTAATCAAAAACTTCCCAAAATATAATAAAAAAAAAGTCATATAAAATTTTTTCATATTAATACATGTTAAAAGTAATTGTAAATAAACGTTTTTTTTTATTTCCAAAAACGTCATCCATTGTTTTCATAAAGAAATGATCCGGGGTAATTGTTAGATGTTGGAAAAGAGAAATTGTAGTCGGGGGAAGGAAAAATTACTACTTAAATTTAAAAAAAGTTCCATCAATGTAAGTAGTTTTATAGAGGTCACGTTTTCGGATATTGACGAACATATTTGGGCTTAAAAATTACTTTAAATTTGGTGAAATTTAAGTATTCAGAAAAATTTTTACAAATTATTGTGTATAATTTAAAAATTATACTGAATAATTATTACTAGCCCGTTAGTATCATATTTAGTTCATGAATTAAAACCGTATTTGATTATTATTTTAAAATTTACGCTTTAAAGAAAATGATACGATAAAGACCCGATAACAATGAACAGGAAATTTAATAAAAAAAATTGATCAATAAAAATTTGACTTAACGTTCTAGCCAAATATAACGATTTATTCGTCTTGTACCTAACAATTTCATTTAAATGAGACGGGAAAGAATCTTCAGCAAAATGCTGGAATTTCAGGGTTCAAAACAAATCAATCTTCATGATATCAGAGGTCTGAACAACTTAATGATCTTCAAACTGCCGACTAATACTTAGTTTCACATTTCAATAAAACATAGCAATTTGCGAGTAAATGAATGACAATTATGATCCAACCATCGACGATCCAATGATTACGTTGTACCACATGCGGCTTTTTGGTTCCACGAAAATTTAAAAATCTAGTGTTCTTGACCCTGACCCTTCCCTTTTAACACTCATTTCCTTCTGTCGAGAGTCTTGCGTGATCGAATACTCGGGAATGCATATATCCTTTACTATTACGCTCAATGCCTAAAATTTATCTCAATAAATCAACATTTTGCGATGAGATAAAACGGTTAGAGGAAGCCGTGGCTTACACAGCCCATTGTGCAGTGTCGCTCATCCGAAGGTGATAATTGAAACAGCCGGGTTACTGACGTATATTACAAAAACACGCGCGATGGGGCCTTATTGTTTCCCGTGGGAGGCTCATTAATCAAGCGAAACAGCACGCGTCGGTGGATGCCCAGCGCTGCGCTCCTCCGCGACGTTGCAAAGACGCGCGGTGGCGGTGGCGGTGGCAGCGGCGGGGTGGGGGCGGGTGGTGATAGCGGTGGCGGTGGCGGTGGCGGTGGGGGTGGTGGTGGGGGGGGTGGCGGCGGTGGCGGCATGGTGGTGGGGTGGCGGGGGCGGTGGCGGTGGCGGTGGGGGTGGCGGGGGGGCAGAGGGAAGGGCGGCGCGGTGGCGGCGGGGCGGGCGCGGGGCGGGCGCGGGGCGGGGGCGGGGCGGGCGCGGGGGCGGGGGCGGGGGGGCGCGGGGCGGCGCGGGCGACGATGGCAGGAGGGGCGAGTGAGCGCGTGCAGACAACGGGGTGGGGGGCGAGAAAAGAAAAATGGTGAGATGGGAGCAGGAATTGCCCGCGGGCCCAAAGGAGGGGGAAGGCGGAGGCGGCGCCCGGATCTCCCACTCGAACGAAGCTCAGCTTGTTTCTTTCATTCAATTCATAGGCACACACACAAACCGCACGACGCTGGAAATCCGGAAACATGGGAAGTATTTTTTCCTTTGGTTAATGAAAATTCATTTTAATTTGTTTGTCGCTCTTTAAACAAAATAGAATTTTAAAAAAATAGTCTTTGCTTTACTTGACACTTGATGAAATCCTTCTTTTCCCAGTCTTTCCCGCTTCAGGTGAGACTAAAACTATTGGAAATGCAATTATTCATGTAATTTTTATAAATATATTCTTTGATTTGTTTAAACAATAACATTTTTTGACAGTCTGAAACGATTGAAATGTTTGTAAATATTTTACTGTAGAAGTAAATTACCACATTATTAATGAGTTATTATGAATATATATTGTACCTGATAAGGAATACAATAAATGAAAATTATTTTTTTATATTGCTTAGATAATGCAAAACTGACATAGTATATTCTACAAAGAACCTTTATCTTCGAAAAAGTGAAACTACTTAATATTTTTTACCTCAACATTACATAAAACTTGAATTTTATGTTAAAACATGA
>CAXIVR010000017.1:227650-325771 GCA_964035755.1 Teleogryllus oceanicus | reverse complement strand
CGAAAAACAATTTCATTTGGTTAGGGTATTCTTTTTGTTTTGTTAAAAATTATACATATGTAAAATTGTTTGAAAATATCTCAAGCCCTTAATTTGCACATTTCCAGCAATTTATTAACACTATTGTATTTGTGAGTTATTGCACTTTAAATGAGTTCTAATAAAGTTTTTCAAAAACTTAAAAATTTTCTGTAAAAAGGACCTTGAAATTTCACATTTATATCTCTATATAGCTAAATGCCATTTTCTTAACAATTTTTAATGGAATTTTTTCAATGAAAATTGCCATTTAGAATGGGGTAATTCTCTTCTTTAATATTCTTAAAGTAATATTTTGGTTCTACTATAAGGAAACTGAAAAATTGAGAAAATTATTTAAAAAATGGACCTTGGTGGCAAGACAGCAGCTAGCCCAGAAAAGAAAATAGAAAACTATGAGAAAGACTGTGCCTTTCTGTAGCAACACTAGTTTTATTTGGACTTCATATGAGCAGCTGAATCTAATATTTAAGGAGTTAATTGACAAAGGCTTTACAGAACATTGGTTATCTCCTAATGAACTTAGCATTTTCCAAATTCCAAACTTTTACCTCACAGGCTTTTATTGCAGAGAGAGAGAATCCCATAAAGGTCCTACGTATGGGGGTTCCTGTATTTACGTTAGAAATAATATTGATTCTATCCCCTTGGCGGAATTAAATGTGTACTCCATTGAAAATATTTTCGAAATTTCTGTTGTGCATCTTACTTCACTAAAAGTGATAATACTTTGCATTTACAGACCTCCAACAAAGAGAACTGGCTTTGTCAAGTCATGTGACAGATACAATGATTGCAAATTTGAAGATCAGATCGGATCAAATTCGATCGGATCGGATCGGGTCGGGTCGGGTCGGGTCGGCGGGTCGGATCGGGTCGGGTCGGGTCGGGTCGGGTCGGGTCGGGGTCGGGTCGGAGCGGACAGGACCAGACCAGATCATCAATCTGATCTAATGTGATCTGATTTGATCTGACCTGAATTGAATTGACCTGATCTAATCTAACCTGACGTGACGTGATCTGACCTGACCTGACCTGACCTGACCTGACCTGACCTGACCTGACCTGACCTGATCTGACATGACCAGATCATGTTAGGTCAGGTCAGGTCAGATCAGATCAATCAGATTAATGATCTGATCGGATCTTTGTTTCATTAATGATAGTAATTCAAATGAATAAATCAATTAATTGAACAATATTATAATTGTAATAAATAATAACAGCAACAAAAATAATAATCACTCAAATATTTATGAAATATAATGTGATATCAAAAGTATCCATTTTTATATTCAATTAAGCCATTGGTTCAAAACTGATCAATCTGTATCAAAACTAATAGTCAAATGTGGAAGAGAATAATATTATCTGTCAAACCCATAACCTGATTGGCATTGTTAGTATCAATGTTTAAAATTTTTTACATAGTAATTGGAAAAATATAATTCCCTTCATTTGCTCTTGGCATGTCAAGAAAAGGAATTTTGTCCATGCCTTGTAATAAAAGCAACTTTAGTGGCTATATACCTCTGAAGGAGTCATGCCTGAATTGACAATGAAGGAAAATTAAATTTTGTAACCGATATTAATACTTGATCACAACCATCGAAATGTTGACAGTCTCTCTAAGCAATGTATTACAATGGAAATGATTTAATGTTTCACAAAAAAATTTAATAAATATTTTTCAAAACATTTAAAACTTGGATAATTGCTCAGTTTAAATATAGTTGTAATGCTGCTGAACATGGCACAAGTGAAGAAATTAAATTTCCATGTCTCTGAATCATGACAATAATATGTAAATTAACACATGTGTTATGTTCACTGGCAATACTGCATGGAAATTTTGGTAAATGGTGTAATGTTAAAAAAAGTTACACAGACATTTTTTTATTTTTTTTCCCTCTAAAACCCTATTTTTATTTTTTCTGCTATTTTTCCCAATTAAAGCAGTTTATTCAGAAATCTTAATTTTCTTTTTTTATCTTAGACTCATCAGTTACATTTTTTCCCTTTTCTGACATTTGGAAGTTTTTTATGAAAAGTTTCCCTTAAAAAATTTTGTTGGCCCCCATTTTTTCCCTCTTGGAAAGTACAGTTATTAAAATACCAAAATCTTGAATTTTTAAAGGGTTTAGAGATGTTTTTCTTAAAATCCATTCCCCTTGCCATTTAAAGGTGGAACTGAAAACTATTATTTTTAAACTTATAAGTTTCCCCGTTAAATGGACCCCTTTTCCCTTCCCCCGGGAGATTTTAAAGGGTAGTTTTTTCTTCTCTTTTTTGGGCCCCGGGAAAATTTTTATTAATGCATATAAAAATCTGAACTCAAAATTTAAAAAATAGATTGTTTTTACTCAAAATTTGCTTTTAACATTTTTCATGCATTTTGAATCTAATTTTCAAAAATATTATGATTTCTTTTCTGTTAAAAAGTAGTTTAAAAATATGGGTTAAAAAAAGGTCTTTTTTTTTAACCTTCTATTTTTCCAAAATTTTTATTTTTCCCTTTTTTATTTCTTTTTTCTCCTTATACCCCCTGACCTCTTCCCCCTATTTTTTGTTCCACCTTCTCCTCTCCCCTTGCCTGTTCCCGGACTCTTTTTAAATTGGCATCTTTCCTCCTCAACTCACCCCTATAAATCCTTTTTGTCTTAAGTCCCCTCTGATTGCCCCTAATTTATTTTTCATGAAGTTTGGACAATTTTATCAGAATTTTTTTCAAAAATTTAGTTTTTTAATAAATTTTTGCTCTTTTTGACATAATCGTAAACCTTGGGGGCGTTGGGCCCCAACCTTTCTAGTAATCCTTACAACCCAACCTTCTTTTGGAGTAATCCCCCTTAAATTTATGCCCCTGCTTCTCATGGGGTTTGGGTTTGTAAAGGGGAAATTGGGGTGGCATCCCCTTTTCACCCCCACCGTCCCCTGCTCCCCAGCACCCCAAATTGGGATGGGGGGGGGGTTTGGACACTTCCCGGGGTTGGCAAAGCTCTTGGGGGGCAGAAACTCTTTTGTTGGAACAAATTTAAAGGGAATTAGGGGTCACCCCGGATCTCAGTGGTGAGGGTTGGGACTTTCAATGACCAGAGTTCAGCCCCAATTTTTTATTTATTCCAGTATTTATTTTTTTAAATTATCTCATTCTTTTAAATAACTTTTTCTTTTTTTCACGGGCCATGAAAACCTTTCTCTTTTTTACCCTCCATGGTATTTTTTTAAACAGCTAAACTGTAGTAAACCTTGGCCCAAAAGTATTTTCATCTTTTTTTCAATTTGTTTTTAATTTATCAGAACTTTGTTTTTTTTTAAGGTTTTCCCTCTTGTCGGGTTTTTGTTTAATTAAACCAAATTAAACATCCAAAATTTTAATTTTGGGTTTTCAACCATTTGTTGGGGGCAAATTTTAAACTTTTTGGGGTTTTAAAACAATTTTGGTTTTAAAAAGGAATTTTTTTTCCTTTAAAAATTTTCTTACAAACTACTTTGTATTTATTTTTTTTCCAGTTCTTGGCAAATATATTTGTTTTTTTTTTTAAAAAAAACAGCTTGGTAGCGGTTAAATTTTAAAAAGGGGGTCAATACCGTTTACAGATAAAAATTGGACAATTTTTTTTTAGACGTTACCCGATCTAAAAATTTTCGTTGATGTGCTGCGTTTATTGTTTTTTTCCTAAGTTTTTTTGGTGCATTTAGTCAAAAACCCATTAGGAATGTGAATCAGAATGCAAAAGCCCCCTTCCCCCATTAATTTTCAAAAAGGGGATAAAAGCATGATGTTTTTTAAAACATAGTTTTTGTATAGCCCATGAACATTTTCGTAAAAAAAACTTTATGAAACCTGATGTTTATTATCGATTGTTGATGAGTTGTAGAAAGAAAATAATCACAATTTTATAAAAATTAAAATAAAATAATTTTTTATACCCCCTTCAGCACATTGCCCGAATAAAAACGAACAGGGGTTTAACATCCCCCAACCCCATTAAATATCTTGGCCCAGAAAGGCCCCCATTTTCTGGCATTTTCTAATTTCTTGTCCCAATAAACCGCCCCCCCTCTAGGTGTGGTCTTACCTTCCTGCCCTTTTGGGGGAAGTTGTGACTCCTAAAGATGCCCCGGGGCCCGATAGTTTTCGGGGCAGTTTCGTTGTTTTTTACATTTTCCCTTTCCTTTTTGTCAAAAATGTTTTTAAATTTTCCCCACGAACTGTCGTTTTCTCTTCCACTTTACGATCGATGTTTCAAAAAGGTTTTGAAGATGTTTTTAAATTTTTAACATTGATATTTGCATTTGTATTAATTGGGCATCCCTTCCCCTTTTTTCTTGCTTCCCAAAACTGGGGGGGACGCCGATAATTCAGCGAAATTTTTTCCCCAATAAAATTGGGGAAATTTCGCATAAGACTGGGGTATCAAACAAAACTGTTCAATTTCGTTTATGTCTTTTGTCGGCTCCCGTCCCCGTCAAGCAGCGGCTGTGGATCTCTCCCCCTTTTTCAGGGGTTTTTCTTTTAGGTCTGGGCCAAAAAAATAGTACTAGAACGGTCCTGGCCTCCTGGGTTGGGCCTTCTGGATATACCGGGAATGGATGTGAATTTGTTTTGTGCTCACTCGGACTCCCAACCCTTTTTTCCTTTTTTTTGTGATTTGTGAAGTTTTCAATTGTACCCTTCACCTTTTTTTTCCCCTTCATTCTATCATTTCCCAAACATAAAATTCCTTTTTTAAAAAATTTTTCAACCCCCAGTATTTAAAAAATTTTTTTTTTTCCATTTTTTGGGTTTTCTTTTAAAAAAGTTCTGTTTTCTTTTTAAAAATTTAGCATTTTTTCTTTTGCCTCCATTTGTACTTTTTTATTTTCCCCCCGTTCCATGTTTTAAACATCTTCCTTTTTGCCTATCTAAAGTTCCCCTTTCCCCCCCAAAAGGATTAAAACCTTTTTCTTTATTTTTGGTTTGGGCTTAAAGGGGGCGTTTGACGGGAAAAACGGAACGGGATTCCTGTTCTCGCTGATAATTTTACATTTTTATTATAAATTTTTATTTTTAAAATTGAAAACCTTTTTAAAGCGTTCCCGGACCTAAAAATTTTTGAAAAACAATCATTTTAATTTCCTCCCTTTTTAATTTTGTAATAAATTGGGGGAATCATTCGCGTTTCCTTTAAATTTTTGCAACCAATTATATTAAACAAAAATTTAAAAATTAAAAAAATTAAAATTTGAAAATATATTTGATTAATAAAAATTTTGTGAATTTATTCTTAATTATTTTTCGAATGTATGGATGATAATGTTTTTTTTCCTTGAAAATTTTCAATTAACGTTTAAAGGTCCCTACCGTAAAAAGTTCAATAGAAAAATTTTTCAATAAAACAATGGTTTTGGGAAAAGGGATGAAAAAAGGTATTTTCCCTTTTTTAATACCTTTTGGGCGCCTTCCTTTGGAGAATCAAAAAAAAACAAACTATTTTTATCTTCTCTTTTATTTGTTTAAAAGTATTTTTAAGTATTTCTTTTTTTAAAAAAAAAATATTTTATGTATTTTAAAATTTTCTCAAAAAACATCTAAAAAACTCCAAAATTTGAGTTTTTTAAAAACAAAAAACATATTTTAAAAACGTTTTAAATTTAATTTTTCTATAAAAATAGTATGTACCCCCACAAGTACTAATTTAGTTCCCAAAAAGGCGTGGGACCAAAACATATCCACGAGTAAAGTCCGGAAAATTTGTAAAAATGGGTTTCAAAAATAGATATAAATATATAAGGAAAAACCTTAAAAAAAACGTTCAAAATCGTTTTCCTGCCTTTTTAACATGGGAAAAATTTTTTGAAATATTTGGTTTTAAAATTTCCTGTAAGTATCCCTTTTTTCAAATAAAAATGGGGAATTTTAACCCCACCCTCATTTTTCTAAATTTGAATTTTGAAAAATTTTTGAAAAAACCCTTAAAAAGGGAATTCTTTTAAGCGTCCCTTCTATCCTGGAAAATTTTGATTTTTAGATTTTTTTTTTAAAAATATACATCAATTTCATTTTTTAAATTCTCTAAAAACATGGTTTGCTTAAACTTACATGACCTTTGCAATCCCCGAAAAACGGGGGTGGGCGGGCAGGACCACCATCATGGCTTTTTTATCGTCTTTCAAAAAATTGGAGGGTCTTTTTGAAAAAGTTACAATTGTTTTTAAATTTATAAGCCCCAAATTGCCGAAAACTACTCCAAAAATTTAAATTAAACTTGATCTTTTTTCCAGATCTGTCCAAAAACAGTTTCCCCGCAAAAAAAAAATTATCATCAATTTATAGTTGAAGGAAAACCTCCCAAAAAAATTCGTTGGAAATTTTCAAAAAATTAGCAAACAAACAATAAAAAACCCTTTCTCTTTGTTTTTGCACGGAACGAGGGCAAAAAAGTAATCAAATAATTTGGTGACGGGTTTGGGAAAAATTTTTAAAAAAGATTTTGGGAAACAATTAAAATATTCCAAAAAATCAAAATATCGTTTAGAAAATCCCAAAAAAGGGTCGAGTTCTTTCCCGGTAGGTTTGGGGAAGAACAATTTTGGGAAAATTGGAAGAGCAGTTTCAAAAATTAGTGTTGATAAACGGGAAAAATTTTTTGCGTCAATCGATTTTTTGGTTTTCAGGACAATGTTTTTATATTTTTGAACCACGGGTTGGAAAAATGTAATAAATAGCGAGGGTTTATCCTTTTATTTTACCCAAAGGGGGCCCACAATGAAGTTTTCCGGGCCGTTAAAAATTTGTCGGAAAATAGTTTTAAAAATTTAAAAATAAAAAAAACTTTTAAAATTTGCTTCCCTGATTTTATTGGAAAAAAGGGGTTCATCAAAGGGGAAATCTATCAAGAGGGCAAACGCCTTTTGGAAATTTAAAAACAGTCACCAAGATAAAAACTCGGTTTAAACTCATTTTATACTTTTTGGGGAGGGAAAGATAACAAGATCTTGAATAAAATGTATGTAAAAAAGATGTTATGGCATAGAATGGTTTTATATCTACAAATTTTCCATATTCTTTTTTTTGTCAGTTTTCCCAAAAAAGGGTCAATTTTTGATGCCTTTAAATAATTGTTTGATGGTATTCGAAGGAAGGAAAAATGTGAACAAAATAAATAGTTTTTTTACATTGCAAGAAAGAAGTTTTTGGTTTTGTTTAAACATCATACTCCCAAAATGCATGGAAAAATGTAGGGTTGAAAAGGGCGAAAACCCCAAAAACCCACCCCCGCCTGCCCCGAGCCGGGTTTCCCCCATTTAGGCCAAAGGGTTTTGGGGTTTTGGCCCCTCGAGGGGGCCCCCAAAAGGGGCAGGTGGGGGTGAATCCGGAAATGGGGGGGGGGACGACAAGGGATTTTTTTTAAAAATTTTTTTCGCCCCTTCCCATTATCCGATTTGGGATGGCGGCGTTGGTTCAGGAAACGTCGTCAAAGGGGCTATAAGCCCCCCATTTTTAATATATTTCCGAAACGAAAAGGGTTTTAAAATTTTTTTTAAAACTTTTTTAAAAAAAAGGGGATCATGGCGTAAATTCTATTTTAAAAGGTCCAATGCCGTTTACCCGATGGAAAATGGGGCAATTTTTTCAGACGTTATCGATCAAGGGAAAATTCCCCGGGGATATTTATGCGATCTTTTTTTTTCCCATAAATAAAAGGAAAAAACTAGCTCGTGCCCTTTTTGGGGTTTTTCAAAAAAAATTTAAAAAAATTTTTTCAAACCAGGAAAAATTTTAAAAAAAGTGTGCTTATAGCCGATGACGACGTGCTTCTGAAACCCCAAAACCGTGTCAACAACTGGATGGAAAAAAGTAAATTTGGGAAATTTGGAAAAATCCCCCCCCTTCCCTTGCAGTTTTCACCCCCACCCTTTTTGGGCTCCCTCAGCGGCCAGACAGCCCCAAAAACTGGGCCTCGGGACGGGGGGAAAGGGCCCCTCTCAGGGGGTGGCTTCAATCAAATGAAATATTTTCAGGACATTTTTTCGTCTTTTAAAAATGGGGGGCCAGAGAGAAAATCGGGCCCCTTTCAATTTTAAAGGGCCTTTATAAAAAATTTTACAAACATTAAATATATTTTATTTTATATATATATATATAATTCCCTTAACCCTAATTACACTCATATTTTTAAAAAGAATAATTCCTTCTATTCTTGGGTCTTAGTCCCTTTTTGGGAAAAACCCCCCAAAATGGTAAAGGGATTGATCATGCGAGTGACTTTTAATTTGAAAAAATTTAAATTTCTTGTATTTGAAAAAATAAAATGATGAAAAATAATAAATTAAATTAGTGTAATTACAATAACAATTAACAAAAACGTTGGTTTCACTGCCCCCCCAGGGTCTGGACTTGGAAATCCCAACCCTTCCCCCCCTCCATGGGTTTCCAAGTTGAACAACACTGGAAAATTTTTTTGGGTGCTTTCATTTCTGAAGATTGGCCCCTTTTCATCAATTTATCAATTAATTTTCAAAAAAATTTTAGATATGTTTTTTAAAATTTCGTTTTGGGTCATTACAAAAAATTCATTTAAATAAATTTTTTCTTGGGTTTTTTATATTTAAAAACTAATTAAATTTTAACATTTTTTAGTTTTAAGGGGTATTACTAATGTGAACCTATTGTTTTGAAGATGTTGTCCAAAACTGAATCATTCCCAAAATTTTCAAGTTTTCAAAAATTTCAGATTACCCTTTATTAAAATTTTTAAATTTCTAAAACCAAAATCCGTAACCCTTTTGCTGGTCATGATCTTTTTATGGGTGGATAATTTTTTATCATGCTGGGGTCCCCTATCCCTTTATGTGGACGGAAATAGATTTTAAAAAGGGGAGAAAAAATGGTAAAATTTTTTTCAGGGCCAGAAAAACAATAAATTCTTAAAAAACGCCTTTGGGTTCTACAAAAATTTAATAAAAATTTTGCCAAATGCCAAAAAAACAAATAAATTCTATGTTTGAAATCTCCTTTAATTGGCAGAAAAATTAAAAAATAGTACAACACAGGGCGGGAAACTGAAATTTTTATTTTCCATTTTTCCTCATTTTACAAATTTTCAAATTTAATTTCCCCTTTTTAACCCCTTATCTTCTTTGTAACTCAATTTTGCACCCCCCTTCTTTTTCCTGTTTTCTTTTTTTTCTTTTTTTCCCCTTCTTCTTCATCTTCTTCTTTCTTTTCTTTAAATTTTTTCTTTTGCTTATTCTTTTTTTCCTTCTTTCCCTTCTTTTTCCCTTTTTTCTTCTTCTTCTTCTCCTTTTTCTCCCTCTCCTTTTTTCTTCTTTTTTTTTCTCCCCCTCCCTTTTTTCTTTTCTTCTTTTCTTTAATCTTCTTCTTCTTCTTCTTTGTCTTTCTTTTTTCTTGCTTCTATTTAGTTCCCTTCCTTTTTAACCCGTTCTTCCCCTTTTCCCCTTTCCTTTTATTCATTTTAAAAATTTTATTTTGTTAATTGTTTATTTGGGTTTCTAAATTTCTCTTTATGCAAAAATGTTTTTCCCCCTAAAAATTTTCTGTAAATTTTTATTTCAGATAATTTTGGATTCCAAAATCATTGGGTTTTGTTTACATTATACTGTATCAAAAAGGGGTGGGCCCTCAATTTTTCCCTTTTCAATAACCTTTAATTCTTATTATAACATTGTTTTTTGGGTAGTATTTTTATCTTTAACTACCCCTACACAGTTTTATAAATATGATCAAATACTTGTGTTTTTACCATGTTTTTTTATTTTTTTAGAAAATATTAACTGAATTTTTTTAACTGGATGAAAAAAATTTAAAATTTTTGGGGGTTTTGGTTAAACAGTTAAACCCAAACAACTCTTTAAATGTGAAAAAATTTCCCTCATACCAAAATTTTGAAACAAAAATAATAGGTTGCAGGGGTCTGGTCAAAAATTCTAGATCAAGTCTTATATTTATGCATTCCTTTTAAATTTTAAACTGTTTCCCCAATTTACCAATCCTTTTTCCCCCTTTGATCACTAAATAAGAAAAAACTTTCAATTAGTTTGTTTTTTTAAAAAAACCAATTTAACCCGTTTCTAACAGCATGAAATGGGTTTCCCCTTCTGTTCCCCGTCTTAGTAAAAAAAAAATTTCTTTTCTCTTTTTTGATTCTTTAGGCCTTGAAATTCAATGTTGGGCCCCTTAAACAAAAACAGGTCTTTATTCTTTGGGCCATTCTGAAGTCTTTTTCAATGCTCACACAAGACACATCTTGGATACTAATCAGAATTAAAAGTCTTGGGTGAAGAAAAGCAACCTCTTCAAAAAGTGACAGATGTATTTAGTATATATATATTTCCATATGGAACTATCACCGTAGAAACTGTTCTTTCAGAATCAAAATATATGAATAATTCATGAACAACAAAATATTATTTTAATTATTATTTGAAATTTATTATAATGGAAGGAAAATTGCTATGCAGGTAAATATTATTATATATTACCTATATATATATATATATATATATATATATATATATATATATATATATATATATATATATAAGAATCTTTAATCATTTCCATGTACAGTATATAAAAAAAATTCTTTCATTTGAAATTGATTTTTTTTTCCCAAATTTTATTAAAAAAACAATTTTTTTGGGGAATTTCATTAGGATTTTTAATTTTTTTCCCTTACTATTTCTCCTACTTTTCTCTCATTTGGACAACGGGGGTTTTTTAAAGAAAATTTAAACACCCTGTAAAATCATTGGAAAGTAATCCCCCTAAAAAAGTAATATCAATTTAAGTATGTTTTTTGGTGGTTTTTCCCAGTATAAAAAAACAACTTTACTTTATTTCTAGTTTTTAAACCCAAAAATATGGAATTTTTTTTCATCCCCCAATTTTCATGGAGTGTTTTTTAAAGTAATTACCTCAAAATTTTTAAATTAAAATTTTTTTAAAACCCTTAGGGACCCAACAATTCTAAAAAGTATTGGTTAAAAAGACTAGCCACTGTTCCCCGGATCGTTACATTTAATCGTTATTTTTTAAAAAACCTTTCCCTCTCGGGGTTTTTCTAGTTGATTTGGTTTTTTTTATTATAACCATTTTGCTTTTTTTTTTTTATTAAAATATCTGAATCGTTTTCATGATTTTTAATTTTTTTCAGAAAAATTTTTTTGTTTTTTTTAAAGTAGATAAGGAAATTTTGAATCTCAGGGGTTTTGAAATAAAAAGAAAAATTTAAATTTTAAAATGCCCTTCCAATTTTCCCCAAATTTTTTTCCTTAAATATTTAGTTTCTTTTTTTGAAGGGGAAAAACCCAAGTGTTAAAATGAAATGAAGGTTAAAAAAAGAATTATTTTGTGGTTTTATCCCAGTTTATAAACCGTTTCCCATGACTCCCGTAAGTAATCTATAAATAATTTAATTTTACTTTTTTTTCTTGTCATCTTGTATTTTTTGTGTCAGTGATGCTTTTCTTATAATGGTAAAATTGGTGCATGTGGTCACTTTTCCCTTCTTTTTTTTTCAACTTCTTTATCGAGAAGTTTTTTTAAAAATTAAAATTTTAAAATTTTTTTGTTTGAAAAAGGGCCCTTAAAATTTAAAAATATAAAACCCCAGAAGAAATAGGGGGCATCAAGTTGAAAAATAAAACGTTCTCCTGGTGATGGTTTGGGATCAAGGCCTACTCCATTCTTTGTTGATAAAAATCAGGGCTATTTCTTTGAAATTTTTGTATAATTTCCCAAGTTTTTTGATACAATTGCAAATACAGATTTCCCCCCAAAAAAATATTACTCTTTAATGGGAAATAAATCTTCAAAATTGAAGGTTTGTCTTTTGGGGCCCTTACTGTTCCCAATAAAGAAAAAGGGAAAATATAAGTTTTTTTGGTTTTTGTTTTGTAATATACATCCCTTCTTTTAATTCCCGTCAAAAATCATTTCCTCTTAAAGGTTTTGGGGGACACTAAATCTGAACAGGGAACGGGCCCAAAACATTAATTTTTGTTTGAACCCAGATTCCATGAAATTAAAAATGTGACTCAGTGGCATTTCTGTGAGTCTTTTTTCTAAAATTAATGGGGTAGGGAAGCCCTCATCTCAGGATGAAATCCAACTCTTGGGAGCCGAAAAACCCTTTTAAAACTATTTTTTATTTTTTTATTTTAATTTGGGATGTATACAGGGTTTTTATAACAATTCTTGTATTTTTATTCAATTTTTTTGATTACCCATATGACCTCGAAGAAAAAAAATTTTTTTATTTATTTTCTTTTCTTTTTTTTTCTTTATCTTCTTTTTTTTTTCCTTCTTCTTCTTTTCTTCTTCTTCTTTTTCTTCCTTTTTTTTTTTCTTCCCTTTTTTTTTTCCCTTTTTTTTTTCTTTTTTTTTTTTCTTTCTTCCTTTTTTTTCTTCTTCTTCTTTTTTTTCTTATTAATTATTATTATTTTTTTGTGTTTCACAAAACAATTCAAAAACCCTAAAAAAAATACACTTCTCCCCAATGCAAATTGTTTCAGAAGTTTGGGGTTTTTTTTTCAAAGTAAATATAAAAATTTTTTTAAAGGGTTTTAGGGGTTTTTTTGGGGAATCAATTTTTATATTTTCCCAAAATGAAAAAACCTAAATTTTCTTTTGGCATTTTTTGGGGGAATTTTTGGTTGCCCTTAGTAAAACAAAGGACTACCTATAAACTCCCCTTTGGGAATTTAATTTTGAAACCAAAATCGTTGGCTGAAACGAAAAAAGAAATTCCCCTTTTTTCCCCCCTTTCCCTATTTCCAGTCAACGGAAAGTCAACTTGAACACTCTTTTAAAAACTTTTTTAAAGTGAAAAAAAATTATAACTATTGTAAAAAGGAAATTCCTATATTATGATTAATGTTTTGGGGTTTGAAATCTATTAACCCGATATTTCCCCTTATCTATTTTAAGACCAGTGCACCTGGGTTTGTGCTCAGGGGCCCGGGTTCTGAACCTTTACTCTTTTTCCTATGGGGCCGGGGGGGAAGGTGGGGTTCAAAATTTCACAACCCCCTTTTTGACAGCATCCCTTCCAGCCTCTATTTTCTTCTTTTATTAAGGTTGCTTTGGATTCTAATTTGATAAAATTAATTTAATGAGAAATTTTTAATAAGAAATTGTTAATGTTCAAAAAATGGGTTTTGTGTCAAGAAAAATTTTAAAAAAGGCTCCTTTATAAAATATCCCAAGTTCAAAATTTTTAGGAAATTTTAGCCAAAAAATTTAAAAACTTTTTTTTCCAGTTCATTTGTCGGGGAAAAATTTTAAAAAACCCCAGGGCAGTTAGAATAATCAAATTTAATAAACAGTTTAAAAAAAATTATTTGAAAAAGGGTTTTTCGGTTTTGAAAAAAAATTTGTTCAAAAGTCAAAAAAAGTTATAGAAATTTTATCTTGCGTTTTAATGTTTTGGTTTAAAAGGAAGATAAAACTACAATATTCTTAGGAAAACTCATATTTTCCTTTTGATTATTAAAACCCGTACAAAGGGTAAAATTAAATTCTTAATCTTTTGCAATAAGATCTCACTTATATAAAAAATAAAAGGGGGTTTTTGTTTGATTTTTTTTTAAATGTTTAAATTTAGTTGACCCAAATGAAATTGAATGGTTTTTTTGGGGAATATTTTGGAAATAAATTTTTGTTGATCAAAACACAAAATTTGGGGTTTTTTTTAATTTCCATCCTTTTAAACTAAACCCCTGTTTTTTACGCTTTTGCTTTTTTTCTGCATTTTATCCGATGTCCCTTTCCGTCGTGAAAGGAGATAAACTAAAACTGAAACTATTTTTAAGAAAAATGGGATTTTAAAAATTTCCCTTTTTTATTAAATTATGTTTTCCCGAAATGTGTGTTTTAAAAAATAAAAAATTAAAGAAATTCGGATTTTTTTAATTCCCCTACCCGATAAACCCGACCCCCGCGATCTGAAAACAAGCAAAAACAAACACGGGAAATCCCGTTTTTAAATATAGTTTTACAATTTGCGTAGACTCAAAGCAATTAAATCGCGGGGGTAAAAGGTCTTGTCCTTGCAAAAAATGGACCCTTTTTAAATTTTTAAATTATAGGTCAAAATGTATGACTTAAACTTTTTCGTTTGTGGGTTCATTTTTCCCAATGTTTCTCACGATAAATTTTTTTTAAAAAATCTTCAAATGGTTATCTTGATGTTAATTTTTTTGATAAAATCCCTTACCCTTTTCAATTTCCCTTTTCCTTTTGGTAAATTTTTTCCAAACAGCCCAAATTGGTAAACGTTTTGAAATTTTATAAACTATTTTTAAAAATAATTGAAGGCGTTTTTAATTAAAATTCCTTAAATAAAAAAATTCTTTTTCTTTCTCCTTTAAATTGGTTCCCCCCAGCTTTTAAGGATCAGGGAAAAAGGGTTTGGGGGGAAAAAAAATTTTTACCACCCACAGCCCGTAAAAAAATTTATTTAAAACCCTTTTAAATTTTTTAAAAATGAACAATAAAACAATATAAAAATTTGGTTGTCAATTTTACTAAATTTTTTTAAATTTTCCCTTCATTTTTTCTCCCCATATTTCCCTTTTTTTTAAACCCCCTAAATTATCTTTTTGGGCTAAATTTATAATAGTAAAAAGAGGGAATATTGATTTACGTAAAAAATTTAAAAAAGGGCTAAAATTGGATTTAACTCACAAATTTATAACCATAAATTTTTAATATTTTTTGAAATTTATTTTTTGGGATTTTTAATGTTTTACATCTGTTTCCCCAAAATGCGACATCGAAAACGGGCCAGAAATTTGCAAGGAGGGCCCAAAACCCCAATTATTTTCGGAAATTTCAAGTTTTTTGGGAATCTGTTTAATCGTTTTTTTGGGTAAATGAACTCAAATTTTCGCCAAACCCCTCAGCTCGGTTAAAATTTTTTTCTTTAATGGCGTATTTTGATGTTGATTGGGGTTCAAAGGCCTCACTCTAGGTCCCTTTTTTTACCCTAAAACCGCAGCCTCGTATAGTAAATTTTCGCGTTGTGATCTTTGTTTAAAAGGGTTACTAAACGAAGAGACATAAAAAATTTAGGAAAATACTATATTCAGGGGTTTAAAAAAAAATGATTTTTTTTTTTCAGAATGTTTTTCTATTTCAAAAATTTTTAATTCCATTTTTTAACCCCTTTAAATTTTAATTTTGGGGGGGAATTTGGGGTTATAAATTTTTTAATTTTTAAATAAAAGTTACTTAACCTTTAATCCCTCCCCTACAAAAACCTATTTTTAAAATATTAATTTAAAAATTATTTTTGCATGAAAAAATTTTTGTGGACGTTTACATTAGTGTTGAATTTTATTGTTTGATAAATGGAAATACCATTTGAATTTTTCCCATTATGATGAATGTTTACCAAACTCCCATTACATTGTTTCTTTGGGTTTCTAAAGGGTTAGTTATATTCAGCGTTTTTTAAAATTTTTTCATGGCGGCTCTGGTTTAAAAAAATTATTTATTTCTTTTCAAAAATTATCTAAAAAGGAATTTAAATTTTAACTTACGATTTAAAAAAATCACCTGAAAAATAAAATATTTAATTTGTTGGGGTTTTCCTAGTACGTTGTTGCGTTTGTACAATTTGGCATAGTCTTTGTTCGGCAAAATTACACGTGATCAGTTTTTGACACAACAACGGATGGGGCTTAAAAATTAAAATTGGGGGTATTTACGAAATTAAATACAAGGGAATTGTTTTGAAACAAAGTTGCCCTTTCCCATATGTAGACAATGAAAACCCTTGGCCTTTTGACTTTTTTTAAATTATGGGTATTTTTGAATCCAAGTCAAACGATTTAAAATTTTTTTAAAAACCTTTTAAAAAATTTCATAAAAAAATTGAATGATATGGCGAGAAAAAAATAAATTTTTGTTTTTTTGGCTTCTATTTTCTCAAAAATAACGCAATCTCCCTCATTGAGAAAAATTGTTTGTGCTTTGGGGTTTTACGTTTGGTTTAAATTGGTACTAATTTTTTAAATTTTTAAATATGTACCAAAATGGAGTCTCGAAAAAATGGTAATTTAAACAAATAAAATTAATTTTTAATCGGATGGTTTTTCTTTTTCCCAAAAACCGGGTAATTTTTTGTTTTAAAATTTTAAAAGAAATGTGGGAAAAAGAAACGTTGTTTTGTTCAATTTTACATTTGGCGTCATTGCGTACTTTTAACGTTAAAAACGGGAATTTTTGAAGAAAAGGAAAATTACGTTTTTAAATAATTCAGAATTTTTTAATTTTTTTCCTTTGTGTACATTGAAAAAAATCAACTCATATTTTTCTCAATGTTAAATCAGACACGGGCCTGAAGATCCCACAAATTTTGGATGGCTAAAAAATTTCTTGGGTTTTGTGTGTCATTAATAAGTAGGTTACTTTTTTGTAAAATTTTAAATTTATTCCCCCAAGGAAAATAAATTCATAAATTTAAATAGAACCTGGGAAATTTTAAGTAAAATTTTTTGTTTTTTCATGGACCACTATAAAAGTAATTTTTAAATTTAAAAAGTAAAACATTTTTTGAGATATTTTTATTTTTTTTTAATGCCCATATTTCTCCAAATTAAAAGAAAACTACAAAAATTTTAAAAAAAGAGCATGAATGGCTTTGATGAAAGAACCAATAGTGAAGAAAAAATTTTTATTTAAAAAAATTTTTATCTTAGTGCTGGGTTGAAAAAAAAACCAAATTTTTTGAAAATATTCCTTTGATAATCGGAAAAAACATTTTCCCAATTCTTGAAAAATACTTTTAAAAAAAAAAACCCCGGGAAACAATTGAAATTCAAAAGACGGGGGGCTTCGTGAAAAGTATTAAATTTTAAGGAAGATTTTAAAAACCCAGTTAAAAGGGAATTCAACCGATGAATATTCTTTTTAAAAAAAAAATTAAAATTTTTCCTATTAAATGTTCGAACGGAAAAAAACACAAGAAAAAAATTATGAAAAAAAAATTTTGAAACACTTTTTAATTGCGTCCCAAAAAAAATAAAGTGTAAATTTGGAAATTTTTTGCGAATACAAAAGGGGTTATCTTCTCTTTTCGTTTCCCCTTCTTTAATTCAAATTTTTTGTCGAAGTCGGGTTTTAAGGGGTAAAAATTCGCTTTTTTCATTTTGTTTCTTATTTTTTCCCATCGTCCGGGACCCCCTGGAAAACTGTTAAAATTTTCAAAAATTTTACCTTCATTAAAACTATTTTTGAAAGATTGCAAAATAAACTCAGATTGCAGTCTTTTGTAAGGGAAAAAGACCTTTTCTTTTTTTCCCCTGCTTTTAAAATTTCTTTACACCCAATTTTTATGCTAAACGGTCTATTCTAAATTTTTACTTTCTGATTTTGGGCGGAAATTAATTCTTCTAAAATTTTCCCGGCGCGCGGTGTACACCCGTTTGGTCTCGTATTTTTTTAATTAAAAACAAATTTTTTAAAAAGGCCTAAAAATAAACTGGTTAAAGTTTTTTCATTACCCCCACATTGCTTTGCGCATCGTTTTCGGGTTTTTTTCCCGGTGGTTTTTTCCCTGGAAATTGGTTTAAAGGGACCCCTTGCGTCCATTTGATTTGAAGTATTCAAAGGACTTGGTTTTTATTGTGACGTCTTTGGGTTGAACAAATCAGCCCAAGATGGTTTTGGGGAAAAATTTAAAATTTGATTTTTTTAAACTTTTTCTCCCCTTTAACATTTTTTAAATATTTAAAACCTTTCAATTTATATTTAAAAAAGGGGGGCCCGGGAAAGAAAAGTTTTCTTTTTAAAATTTTCCCTCTTTCTCTATTTCCATTAAATTAATACCCTTTTTTAATTGATGGGTCTTAAAAAAAAAATTGCTTTGTTGCTAAAAAAATTATTCGATCTCCATCTGTACAGAATGGGGGGAATTAAAAAAAATATACTTTTCCCTAGCTACTTTTTGCGGAATTGGCAAAATTTAAAAATAATTTTTTATATTCACAGAAATTTAAATTTATTCAATTTCATTGGATCAATAGAAACTTTCGGTCATAAAACCAGTCTCAAAACATATTGTTACCCCCCCTTCTGCTCTTGACCGATGTCCCCGGTGGAAATTTTCAATTTTTCCCCAGTGTCAGTCCGTAAATTTCCCATCTTCTTTTTTTCCCGTTCGGGCAAGGTATTAAAATCACTGATCCTCACCCCCTTTAAAAGTTGTAAGATTTAAATTTAAATTTTTCCCTTTTATAATTTATTCTTTCTGGTATTAAAATTTAAAGAAGTTAAACAAACTTTATCTGCATAAAATCTCCCAGCCCTGTTCCCGCAAATTCCCCCAAAATTACAATTTTTTTTTCCTCAAAATTTTTCCATTTCCCCTTTTTATTTTCCCATAAATTTCAAAACCCTACAACCCTTCGCCCCAAGTTTTCCCAAATTAAACCCCCAAACATCTTCTACACACGATCCACTTTTCCATCCCAAAGTCGGGAAAAAATTATTCCCCTTTTTCCCCTTCAAAACTCGGTCCCCTTTTCCTTTTTTCTTTCAAAAAAAATTCCCCTGCTAATCCCAAATTACTTAAAAATTCAATAGCCCCCCGATTCCCCATTGCCCTGGCAACCCCATTTACTTTATCCTACCCCCCCCGTTTTCCCCAAAAAAATAACGTTTTTTGGTTTTGACGAAAACTTGAAATTGTTAGGGCCCATATTTTGTCTCTCCTTAAATTCCCCTTTTTTCTTGTGACGCAATACAGGCCCACAAAAAGGGTATTTTCACAGTATATGGTTTTTTTTACTTTATACAAAACTCCCCAAATTTACAAAAGGGGTTTTGCTCCCCTTTAAAATCTCTAACTGCAAATGTATTAACATGGGCCGGGTGCCCCTTCCCAAAGCGGCCCTGTCGAAAAAGTTGGGGAAAAAAAAGCTATTTCCGGACTCCCCCCACGTTTTAGCCTCCTTTTTTCGTCGCCCCCCCCCGGGTCCCTCCCGGGCGGATGACCCCCCCGGGACTTCGACACTTCTGGCACAAGTGTGAGGGGCCCCTCTCGAACTGCCCCTGGGCCGGCCTCCCCGCCTCCCCCCTTGGGTTTTTATTCTGGGGTTCGACTCTGAAAGTGTCCCGATCCCCTGTACCACGCTGCCGCGTGCATTCAGTAGTGGTTTCCAAATTTTTTTTTCAGGTTGTAGAAAGGTGTCTAGTTGTAAAAAATTAGTAATTTAAAAATTTAAATTTTTAAGGGTTTAATTATTTTTTGTTTGGTTTTTTTTATAAGTTTTTGGAATTAAACCTATAAGGCTTTTCATTGATAACCACATACAAAAATTTTTTTTTTAAAACAAATGGGGCAGGGTTTTTGGGGCATTTTTTGTTTCCCATTAAGGGTTTTCCCTTTGTGTCTACAATAGTTTTTCAGAATTTATATTAATACTAAAAAAAATACCTTGCCATTGAAATTTAAAAAAACCATGATGAATTTTAAAGTACTTTTTAAAGTTACTCTCTTTCTTATCATTTTTTTATTCAGCGGTTTTTTTAAAATTTTCATTAACCCTAAAAATTTCTTTTTAATTTCCCCGTTATGGATTTTCCCTAATATATAAAACATCTTTAATTTTTTCTTACAATTAAAAAAAGTTCACGTTTAAATGAAAAAAAAGAAAATGTTTTTCGTTAATATTTTTTGCTATATCTTTTGATTTTTTCCCCTTAGGCCAAAATCCGCAGCATCAAATGGTCCCCCAGACTTTTAGATTGCCCCCCGGGCTTTTAGATTACAAAGGGTTGTACGAAAAAAGCAAACCCCACCACGTGATTCATATAACCTTTTTTATTAACCCCAAATTTTTAAATTCCCTTGTCTGTTTTTTTACGAATCAGTTTTTTTGAAAAAAATGACTTGTTTAAAGGGCAGGAATTTTTTTCGAAAATGCCGATGCTATTCCCTTAAAACCTCGACTGAAATTTATTAAATAAATTGACAATAAACGGCTCTTTAAAAAATTCCAAAAATTGAAATTTTTACAACACGCCAGATGACATTAAACGTTAAATTCGATAGAAAAGTTTAAACCCCGGTAAATCTTTTCTGCTGCATAAACTTTTCTTAAATTAAGTTAAAAGACATCCCAAGAAAAGAAAATTAATTTTAAAATGCATAATGAAATTTTTACCATTTAATTATAAATTTTATAAACAACCTGTAATAAGTTTTTATTACGGCCCCATTTAATATTTTTGAGGGGGTTTTTTCTCAGTTCCCTGATCCATTGAGCAAGTGCTGAGAGGGTTGTTTTGCTTCGGGAACATAAATGTTCCATTTTCTGTGCTTTTCCCAAAATTCTTTGGGAAATAAAATTTTCAAATTATCGTTTCCATGTTGCCCGGGAAAGTATTTTTCCCAAGGAAAACTGGATAAAAATAACTTTTTATTTTATCATGAAAATGATTTTTTACATGAATCTTTTTTTTCTTTTTAAAATTTTTGGTTTAAAACTTAGTGTAGGGATCCAAAATTTTTGAAAATGTAAACAATTAAATTTTCTTATACCCTTATGCGCATTTTTTAACGGGTTTTCTTACGAAAAAATAAATAAAAAAAAAAATACAGAATAAGCAACGGGGAAATGTTTTGTTTTCGAAAAGGGAACCCTATAAAATTTAAATTTTTTTTAAAGAGATGAGTTGGTAGGTAAACAATTTTTTTCCCAACTTTTTTTTTCCACGGGTAGAGAAATTTGGCCCCTTTTGGATAAAAAATTTTTTGCCGTGTTTTAAATTTTGTTAAAAATAGTGCTGAAAATTTATTTTATTTGTATTTTTTCCCCTTTTTAAACTGGGTGTTAAATTTTTAAAAAAATTTAAAAGGTTTTTCCCCCAAATTTTCCCTATTTTTAAAGGAACACCCCCTAATGTTGTTTTCTTGGTTTTTTGGTTATCTTAATAGATCGCGTGTTCCAGGAAATTTTCCTTTTGGACTTCCGTTTCATTTTTAGCTTTTTAAAATTTAGTGTTTAAAAGATAAACATGAATACATCTTTATCAATTTAGAATACATTTGGAACAATTGATTTCTTTTTTAATGTTTTAAACTGGAGGAATCATTAGCTATGGTGATGTTTTGAGATAAAAACAACAAGAACAAAATCCACACAAGGATAAAAATCCCAATATCAGTGTAATTGTATGCACAAAGTTGGGAAAGTATCAATTTGTTTTATATCCTTTAAATACATCAGGGTTTTAAATTTAACTTGGGGAAATTTAAAAAAGAACATTGCAGTTAATTTAAGTGAGAAAATTTTATCAATTTTAAATCATTCTGTGAATTGATGAAAAAATAAAACTATCAGCTAATTATCAAAAAAATATTTTGCCCCCAAAAACCCCTAGACGTTTTTTTTAAACAAAATTCTAAATTTTAAAAATTTGGAAATATGGCATAATATTCCCAAAAATTTAAAAATTTTTTCTATTTTTGAAATTTATCGGAATTAAAAAACCTGGAAATAAAAAATATAATTGAACTCGTCTCTATGTTAAAAAAGAATGAGTCAAGCAAAATCCCTTGGGAAAATCAGAGCAAAAAGGGGATCGACTTTTAATTTGGGTGTAATTTGGTTCTTTTTTTGAAAATGGGAAACGCCAAAAAAGCAAAATCCGCTTTTCAAAAATCTAATTAAATTAATTTGATTGCGTTGTTTTTTTGGCCCTTTTTAGGAACCAAAGGGTTTTAAAACCCCCGCTTGAAAAACCTTTGGACTGCCATGCCCCCAAATTTGATGCGATCTACAAAACGTGTATGGCCTTTTCAGAGTTTACAAATATACAATTATGAAACACAATTCCAAAATTGGCCTTTCTTTGGGCAATTTTTTACTTCTCAACCTTTTACAAAATATGTTCTCAACCGGGTTCCTTGCGCAGGTAATTGAGCGCAACTTTTCCCCTTCTTTCTATTGTGAAATAAATACAATAATTTGGGGCTCCCCATTTTTCATAAATGTTTTATATTGTGAAAATTTTAAAAAATATCGAGGAAAAAAACTTCTAAGTTTGATATTTTTCAGTTGGGGCTCTCATTTCAAATTCTTTTTAAAAAATTTGTTTTGAGAAAATTTTTCAAAACATAAAAACCAGTTCAGAATATTTAAAAAAAGGGGTTTTTCTTTTTATTTTATAAACGGAGAAATCACTTGTATAGGTAGCATTTTGGGAATTAGTGCCGACTGAAGAAAACCTAAATTTGGGAAAAAGCTGGCCCAAAACAAACTAAAGTTGTGTGTGTGTGTGTGTGAGATTATTTGTCTTTTTTCCATGAAATAACCCGGTGAATTGATCCCAAACATTTTAAAAACAAACCCGGGGTTTCTTATTAGAAATTTCATTTCTTTTTTTCAGGTCTTTTTGAAATTTGTGCCAAATAGAACATCCGTGGGTTAACAAAACTATTTTTCTGAGTTTGTTGTTTTGTATTTTGATCATGAAAAAGAACAACATTCTGGGTTTCCCGGGGAAAAGGGTTCTTTTTGAAACGAACTTTCAGTTAATTTAAAAAAGGAATGTTATTCTTATTTTCCTTCTAATTCTTTAAAATTTATTTTTTAAACAGAAAACGCGTTCTCTAATTTTAAAAAAGGTTTTTTTTCGCCCGTGTCGAATGCATTGAAGTTTTTTATAGCAGCCCCAAAAATTTTTAAAATTTTAAAATTTTAAAAATTTCAGAATTTGTGACTAAAAGGGAAAAGTTTTTGTACTTTAAAAAGAGGAAGAAAACGACGCAATAAAAAATCCCCGGCCAACCACCACTACTTTTTTTATTGTGTTTTTCCAATTTTTTTATTTTTTAATATTAATAAAATTAAATTTTTTGTTTTATTATTACATTGTTTTCTGGTATTCCCCAAATTTTTTTAAACTTTTTGGGATTAATAAAAAACAAGGGCAATTCTGTTTCAATTTGAATTTTCGAAAAATCCCTGTATTTAAGATGATCAGAATCTTTTTTTTCCTCTTTTCCTTTTTTACAAAGTTTGTGGTCTGTTTGGGGAATGGTTTTTTCTGAATTTCTGTCATAGTACAACAGTTTGAACTTTCAAGTACAGTATCAGGAACATATTTGTAATATGGGGAGGGCATTTCTTATGGGGTTTATTTTTCTGCCAGTTTTTAGTGGGTAATATTTGAACAGTTTTGCCTATAAGGGGTAATCTTTGGGGCCCTTTGGGGCCCTCCCGATGTGATTTTATGTCTCTTAATTTTATGGCATTTTTTTCCCTTTGTCATCTAATGTTTTTTTTTAGGATTCTTCCTGTAACTTTTGGTGTTGTTACTTAAACCTGTATAATGAATTTTTGTTTTAAAAAAGATTACCAAAAATTTTAAACCAAATGTTTGGGCTTTTGAGTCTGTGGGGGTTTCTTTGGGTCATTTGTGGGGTCCCGGGTTCCTTTCTTTACCACATTTTTATTTTTTCAGTTATTGTCTTTAAACCCCGGGGAAATGTCAGCTGTTTTTTATTAAGAGGGGGTTTAAATTTGGGATCTGCTTGAATTTTGCAGCGTGTAGTTCTGAAGGGTTCCCATTTTAAAAAAGGCCTTTAAAGAAAGTATTTTTTTTAACATAATTCTTTAGATCTTTGGGCCCCTTTCCCTCCCCTTTGTGGGGTGTACTCGTTCTATTGCGCTATTTGGATGGTGGGTTGAATTTTTTCAAAAATTTTGGGGAAGTCTCTGGATGTCTTTGAGGGCTTTTCCCCCACGGGATAATTTCCCAAAAGGTACGTATTGCAAATTTTTTTCCCGAAAAGTGTTCCCTTCTTTTTTCCCTATTACCCTTTTAAATTTTTTTTTAGGTGGAGATTCTTGATTTGTTTAATTTTTTTAGAATTGTTTGGGTTGCCTTTTGTCTGTGATTTTTGTTAAACAGATCCCAAATCTTATATATTTCTTCATGCCATTCCCTGTTTGTTTGATCACTGGGTGTTTATCTTCTGTAACTTTCCCGTTTTTTTACGTCAATCTTACATTTTCAAAACCAAAAAATCCCTATGAATTTTTTTCCCGGAAAAGTTTGTTTTACTTCAAAAGGATATTTAAATTTCTGTCTGTTGAACTGTAAAATTTAAAAGTCAAACCCTTTTTAATCAGAAAATTTATAAGTGTGGGTAAAAAAATATTTTTACAATTTGGAAGCCCATGGAGGGACTGTTTTTGTTTATAGGGGTTTAGAGCCCGACAAAAGAAAAACAATGGGCTTAAAAAATCTCGTTGGAAGATTCCCCCTTTAAATTCCCCTCTTTTGTTTAGGTTCTCGGTGTTTAAAGGGCATGCTGTTCTCCCAAAGAAAAAATGATATGTTCCCGAAAGTTATTATGGTTTCCTTAATTTTTTTATAAAAGGGGAACTTAATTTCCCAAAATTGGGGGAACGCTATCAAATGCTTTCTTTGTCCCAAAATTTTAGTTCAAGTTTCTTTGGTTTTTTTGTGCTTGTTGGGAGGCCAAAAATCTGTTAAAATTGTTCTTTAAACCCCTTTTTGTAATCCGAAACCCTTTTTTGTTCCCGGCAATTTTTTCTGTCCTCAATATAATAGGGTTTTACTTATAATTCCCTGAAGTCAAAATTTTTTTACATTGTGGGGAAACCAAAAAATTTTTGGTATTGGTGGGTTCTTGTGTGTCTTCTTTTTGGGTTTCATGTATAATTTCCTTTTGGGTTTAAAAAGGAAAAATTTTTTTTTTAAAGCTCTTAAGACCTTGGAAAAAATGGTGAAAACGTTTTAAACCTTATCAGTTTTGGGGAAGTTTTCCAAGGGGGCTTTTCCCGTTCTGGGTTTTTAATTGCAGTGTTGGGCACTGTGATCTCTTGATATAAATTTTTGGGGGATATTTTTAACATTTTAATTTTTGTCCTTAATCTTTCCCCCTGCTGGATTGATTTCTGAAAATGTTTAACCATTTTTAAATTTTTTTATCTGGTGCACCTTTTTTCCCCTTGTTGGTTCAATTTTTCTGATTTTGTGCTTTTTTTTAATCTGATGGGGCTGCATTTTTTTGTTTTTTATTTTTCTTCTTTGTATCGTCTCAGTCTTTTATTTTCTTCTAATTTCTGTTTCAATTCATCTAAATGTTCAGCTTTTAAAATTTTGGGTCAATGGTTATTTCCCGGGTTTTTTTGTTTTCTTGATTCATTTTTCCCGATCTTTGCAAGTGTTTTCTTTATTTTTGGCCCAAAATTTTATGTTAGGTTGGTTCAAATTGCGTTATTTCCTATTTTCCCGTCTTAGATCCCGAAATTTTATTTTCTGGGGTTTTTCTGCCATAGTGGTATCGTATTTTTTCCCTTTATCGACTTCCCTTTTTTACTTTTGGCGTCCCTTTTAAATTTAAAAAGGATTTTACAGCTAATTTTAGCATCCCCAGTGGGTTAGCATTTATATCTTTTATTTCTTTAAAACCCCTGAAAAGTTTGTATTTTTATATTAAAAAATTTTAACAGCCTTTTTTTTTTTCTTTTTTGAGTTTAGGAATTCGGGGCGAAATTTTGGATCTAATCTAGTACTTTAAAAAAATTCCCGGTATACGTCAAATTTCATTAAATTTTCTTCCGGGATGATGTTTATGGATCCTGATTTGCCCTTTTAACAGGGGGGGTTGAAATTTTTTAATTTTGAATCCTGTGACCCCGGTTTGTGTCGGGGGGATCCATTACTGGAGGAAGGGTTTTTCCCGCTACTTTAATTTGATTTGTTTCCCAAAATTCCAGGATTATTTTTTTAAGTTGCTCTTTTTTGATCTAAAGCGTCTGATCGAAAACAATTGGGGCAGGGAAAAAATTTTAATGAGATGATAAATTTCTGGAAGGGTAAGCGCTCTTATCTTTTCTTGGCAGGAGGATCCCTTTCAAAGGGGTAAAATACCTTCCCCCACGGATCCTGTTACCTTGGTTTCCATTATTTTTTATTTCTCTTCTACTACTATTATTATTATTTTATTATTTTGTTACTTTTTTTATTATTATTACCTTTTTTTTGTTACCCCAGTTTTCCCGAGATGGCTTTGGGCAGGGGGTTTGTTCTGTGATCCCCGGTTCATTCCGGGCGAGGCAAAAATGTCGTAACTTTTCTTTAAAATCGTCCCCCTTCTGTAGGTGTTACGAAGAAAAAACTCAAACGGGTAACCTTAGTTATGGTGAAAGAATAATTATTCACCCCATGTAATCTTATCCAACATGGGGTTTTAAATAGGCCCCGGGAAGGAGGACCCGGAACTCTCCGGCAAAATCTTCTGACCCCAAAAAGCCAAAAAACATTTATTATTATTATTATTATTATTATTTTATTATTATTATTTCACCTGGACATTTATTTGTTTTGGTAGTAATGGGACTTTGTTTTTCAAGTATAAGGGAAAAATTTTAGTTTTTAAAAATTTAAAAATTTAGGAATATTTAAATTTAAAAAGTTCTGGCGTTTTTGTGTACTGGGATCAGAAAACCCCAATCTAAAACTGGAAATTTAATGGTTTACCCTGGGGGGGACTTTGGTGGAAATTTTAAAAAATAGTTTTTCAATTGAAATTCCCTGAGTAATCCTCTATAGGAAAAATCTATTTATTTCCCGACAGTTTGTTTTCCCTGAAAGGGATGTTTGTGAAAAAATTTAAATCCTTGGAAACTCAAACATTGGGGCTCCAAATCGGTGAGAGTGTTCTCCGAAAGTGGGGTTTTAAAAAACAGAACCTAAATTGTTCGAATTTCCCCAAAGGAATGTTGAATGTTGTTTTATTTTTCAGACGCCTTTCCGAGAGAACAAAAAAAGCATCTGAACCCAGCAGCTTTGAAAAGTCATTCCGGTTCCATGCTGGGGAAAAATTTATGCTAGGTCTTCTGGGCACGTGTAAAAATCCCTTTTAGACTTAAAAAATTTCAATTTTCCCCCACTTTCCGGGAGAAACCTTTTATTTTCCCGAAATTTTTTGTTTAAAGTAAAAAGCGCTGGCGACGGGTTTTCAAGCAAAAACCTAAAACTCGGGGGTGCCGGTGGGTTGGGGAAATTTGGACGTAACTCGTTGTTTTTTCTTCTTTGTTTTGTAAATGTGTCCTTATTTGAACACAAACAAAAATTTTTGTTTTTTGGGTTTCTTTAGAAAAATTATGGGGAAAAAGGGAAATACTGTAATTAGGGAAAGGGTTTAGAAAATGAAATTTACAATTGCCGAAAACCGAACTTGAAAATTGGTTCATTTAAAAAATGGCATATTTTCTTTAAAATTTTGCTTTTAAAAACAGGAGATTTTGAAAATATCTTAAAAGGGATTTTTTAGACATTTTCAAAATTTCAACTTTCAAAGTAAATGTACACTTATTAAGAGTATTTTCATTCTTTCTTAATGCATATGGTCAGTTTGTTCAACAGAACAAATGATTAAAAAAAACATACCATTTTTAGAACATTAATTTTTTTGAAAAATTTGTGAAAATTAATAAATATTTTTTTTGGTTTATTTCATTTTGTGATGCCACATCAGAAACTTTTCTTGAATAGTGGTTTCTTAAACATAATATTGCTTTTCTCTCCCGAACCCCTTCTTCATCCCCCAAAATTCTACCTTTTAAAAAGTTATTCAAACCCCCAACAGATTGATTCCCATAAAATTTAAATTTTTGGCTTGCCAAAATTTTTTCCTGAGGGCGAAAAAGGGAAACCCTTTCGTCTTAAAAACCCCCAAAATCGTTTGGGGCCCTTTTCCCCAAATTAGGCAGCATGTTTCGTAATGAAAATGGTGAAAACCTTGTCCGATAAATTGGGGTTTGTGTGTGTGTGTTTTGTGTGTGTGTGTGTGTTTGCAGCCCAAAGGGGAATTTCTCCAAAAATTTGGGGGTTTTTTTTCCCTTAAACAAAATTGCTTTTTATTCAAATTTGCCTCAAAATATCACCCCCAAAATGAGTTTTCCAATGAAATAGGGTTAATTCGTCCTAAATTTATGTGGGAGGAAGGGGACGGTTTCCGGGTGTCGGGCAAAAAAACTGAGAGAAACAGGCGCAGTAATGTTCTGGGTCCCGGAAAAAACACCCAAAAAAACCCTTCTCCTACCGACTCCATTGTAGGGGCTTTATTTTAAAACTTTTGTGGTTTTCTTGGTTTTTAATTCAAAATTTTCTTGTTCCCCAACCAAACCTTGGATTTAAATTTTTTAATAATTGGGGGGGGTTTTATCGGAAAAACGAAATGGTTTTGCGAGGGGGCAGAAAAACCCCGGGTGGATCTTTTTGGGGAAAGGTGGGAAAAAATGAGGTTTTGCGTATCGTATTTTAACCCAATTTAACTTTTTAGGGACCAATTCAGTTTTTAAAAAATGGGGTGAAATTTTAAAAACCATAATTATCACCCCGTTTACAAGCCCCAGAAACAAAAATTTTTATTTTTTTTAAAATTTTATCCTTTTTTTAATTACACCCCCCCAATTTTTTTTTTGGTAGGGCCCAGTTGAAAATTTCACTTTAAATTTTAGCATTCCCGCTCTCTGTTTTTGGATTGCGTCCCGGATTGCTTTTTTAAAAATGCCCTGTGGTGGTTTTTTGGTTTCGTCACACAAACTGTTTGCCCCGAAAAGGCTTAATCGGTGGGAAGGGCCCCCATGGGAGACCCCCGGGGAAACCCCCTCCCCGGGCCCCTGGGCCCCTTTGGGGGTGGCCCGGCCCCACCCGGCCGGCCCAAAGGGAGGCCCCTTTTTGGGCCCCCGGGGGGCCCCTGGCCAAAGGGCCCCCGGCCAGCCCCTGGCGGCCCCCCAGGGGCCCCCGGCCCGGCCCCCCGGCAGGCCCCTGGCAAGGGGCCCCCGGCCGACCCCTTTGGGCCGGGCCCCTGGGGCCGGCCCCTGGGGACCCTGGCCCAAAGGGCCCCTTTTGGGGAGTGTGGAAAAATGGCAAACCCCCCGGGCCGGCCCCCGGCGGCCCCCCCCCAGACCCGCAACCCCCCCCCAGGCCCCCGGCAGGCCCCCCCGGCCAAACCCCCAAACCGGCCCCCACAACCCCGGGAATTCCCCGGGGAAACCCCCCCCAAACCCCCCCGAAACCCCCAAAGGCCCCCCTTTCCCCAAAACAAACCCCCAACCCCGAAACCCCCAACGGCCCCGCCCTCCCCCCAAACCTTAAAAATTTCCCCGCCAAAACCCCAAAAAACCCCAAAAACCCCGGGAATCAGCTGGGTTTGAACCGTATCATACATTTTAGTTTCTCTTCATTCCTTTTTTTTTCCTGAATCCACCCTTTTTCAAAATAAAATTTAAACGAATGAGGCGATTTTGTGTCTTAGTTTTTTGGGCCTCTTTCCTAAATTGTGATTACTGGCCCCAGGCCCCAAAAATTTTAATGGTTTTGATAAAAGTTTAATAAATTTTATATTGATTGAGAACGCACAACCATCTTAAATTCGACCAATGAAACTCGTAGAATATGCGGCCATTCTGAATTTTAATTTGATTTAGTCAAGTTAAAATGTTTTCGTTTTTCATGGCTCCATTCATTTTGTTTCGTTTGGCAAAAAATTGAATCAGATCTTACTTGGGGAATTTTAGCCTAAAATCAGTAAAAAAAGTTTATCCCCGACTCACTCAAAATTCAAAATAAAATTATATTTTTTTTATTTGGTTGTTTATTTTCAGAACAAAAAGGTAAAAAGGCTTTTTTTAATAATTTCCCCAATGTATCTTGGTTTTAAAAAATTTTTAATAAATTCAAGTAAAGATTCTCATCTCAAAGGGCAAATTTCCCGAACTCAAAATTCTGATTGTGAAAATAAGGGCAGAAAGTAGGTTGGGGGATACGGGAACAGAGCATTTATAACAAAAAATTATCATTTGAAAAAAGTAACTCAATTTCCCCCAGAATGAATCAGGGCCATGATTTAAATTTTCCCAAAAACAAATTTTGAATAGATCCCAAAATGGGTTCAAAAGGTAGTTCTCGAATCATTTTTATATTAAAAACAATTCTGTATGAATTCTTCTAAAATTAACAGGGCCCAAAAAATTTTGATTCCAATAATAAAATTCAATGGTAACAAACGGGAAGTTGAACTCTCTGATTCTGAAATTTCAGCATGGTTAATTTTAATAACCAAGGTAATTTTGATGTAATTCAAAAATATTTTCCCGCCAAATATTCCCAAATTCCCCCGCACAACATATAAGCCCCATTTTTTTAGGCGTTTATATTGTGCTTCAGTCCCCTTAAAAAAATAATATATATATATATATATATATATATATATATATATAATTTTAAATCTCTTCTTTCATATTTCATTTTAATTTGGTTTTTTATTCTAGGGTTTTTTTCCAAAAATTTAAAAATTTTATAATTATTTTAAAATAAAATGTCTAAATTTTCTTAATTTCTAGTTAAAAAATCTTGGATTTGCTAAACCCCAAAAATAATTGTTTTTAATTTTTTAGGGATTTTTGTTCACCATTTTTAGAACTATTTCAAATTTCTAATTTTTTCTTGAATTTAAAATTCCCTCACAAAGTATTCAATTGAATTAATTTAAATTTCAATTTAATTGGTTTAGATCACGAATATCAAACTTACATCCCATAAATTTTAGTTTAAAAAAGTTAATGGTATATCGGATTTCTAAATTTATTATTTAATTTTTAGGAAATATGTTATCAACATGATACTATCTAATTAAGGGGTTTTTTCATGGGAAACTCATCCAATTCCCCTTAAGGTTTTTATTCGTCTAAAAATTTTTAAAGTAAGTGAATTCTTTTTATTTTTAAACCTTCATATTTCATCTTAATATAAGTTGTTTTAATTTTTATACATATTAATTATTAAAAATTTTGTATTTTTTGTTGAAATTTTTAAAAAGGGCCCGATATTAAAACCGTCGACCTCTGAAACTTGCCACCCATTCATTTCAAAATCCCAAATTTTTAATGTAATTTTTATGTTTAATTAAATGTTTTGAACTGTCTATAAAAAATTATTGGAACTTTTTTTAAAAAAAACCGGCCTTTCGTTTCCCTCTTTAAATTTTTGGGTTTTATTTTAATTTTGGGATGAACCCCGGGCCCTTGGAAATCTCTAACATAATTGAAAAATTTTAAATATAATATTTCAAAGATGTTTATGCATAAAAAGATAATTTGGGTTTCAGAAACCTTTTTGAAAAAACAAAAGCATCAGGGGGAAACCTTTAAAAGTCATTGGGGCAGTGCAGCGTTATACTATCAAGGGAAAAGTTAACAAATCTAAAATTTCGGGAAATTTGATAAAAAAGAGGTCTTTTTAGACAAATTGTCCCTTTTCGTAACAAATGGGGTGAAAAGATGTTCTCAAACACATGTTTAAATTTGGACCGTGCGCATGAAAATTGGGGAAAAAAATTACTTTTTTACTATTGTGGAATGGCTGCCCAAAAATTGACTTTTCCCAAATTGCATTCAGAATGTCTGTAACATTGGGAAAAAAGAAATAACTATTTAAAATTTTGGGTTTGGGAAAATGATTTATTGAAAAAAACCCTTGTTTCTCCCAATCCATTTTTCAGAGTGGGCAAAAAGTATTGCGATAAAATTTTTTAAAATTCGTATCCCCCTGGTTTTTTTGTTTGTTTGTTTTTTAGTGCGAGGGTTTTTAATCTTTTTTATATATTTTTAAAAATGTCTCTGGTTCAAAAAACAAAACTTTTTTAAAAAAAATAACTTTTTATTCAAAAACTTTCTCTTCTCTTTGAGATATAAACTCAAATTATTTTTTCTTTCCCTTCCCTACAGAAATGTTTCTAAGTTTAATATTTACATTTTTGTTCTTGGGATTGCATACCTTATATTTTTAAAATGTGTTTGATGAATGGGTTTTTCCTCCTTTTAAATCCCAATTTTAAATTTTGAAATTTTTAGATCGTTTCTTTTTTTAAATTTTAAACTAGGAAACTTCCTTTTTAAAAAATATTCGGGAATAAAATACTTCCGCTAAAGAACACCCAAAATTTCGGATATCGGGGCAAACAAGGTTTTGTGTGTGTGGGGAGAGAGAGAGAGAGAGAGACTGACAAAAAGAGAGAGACGACAGAGAGAGGGGCTGACAGAAGAAGCGGGGAGAAGACGGGGAAAAGAGATGACAGAGAGGGACGGGAAAAAGGCCCTGGGGAAAAGAGGCTGACAAAAAGAGAGGGCTGAAAAGAGAGAGAGGGCCCGCAAAAAGAGAGACTGACAAAAAGAAAAAGACTGACAGAGAGGGCAAGAGAAAACTGAAAAGAAAAAGAGAGGCAAAACAGAGAAAAGGACTGACACAAAAGAGAGAGGGCTGACAAAGAGGAGAAGAGAGAGGGAAAAGAGGGCCAAAAGAGGGTGAAAAGAGAGAGGGGGCCAGAGGGCAGCCCCAGAGAGGGTTTCAAGAGGGCTGACACAGAGAGGGCCCCGCACAGAGAGGGAAAAAGAGAGAGACTGACACACAAAAGGGCTGACACAAAAGAGATTTTACACACAAAAGAGACAATAAACCCCAGAGAGAGGGCTGAAAACAAAAGAGAGGGCTGACACCCGAGAGAAACCCCACAGAGAGAATGACACAAAAGAAGGACTGACCAAAAGGGGGCCCCGGGCGGGTTTTAGAAGAAAAATTAAACAAAGAAACTTTTATTTTGGACCCGTCTTATACAGGCTTTTCAGGGCCCCTTGAATGATAGGATGTGAATAGTTGGTTCCCCATTGACGGGGAAAGGGGCAGTTTTTTTAGGGGGAATGGGAAATTAAAGGTTTTTAGTCTGGTAATTTTTCTAGTTGGAAAAATAAAAGTTGGGGTTGGGGGGGCGGGTTTTGATATCGGCATTCCCCTTTCGGGGGGTTTTGGGGAAGGTAATCGTTTTCTTCCCCCTGTTTTTTAACCCTATTTTTTTAAAAAAATAAATTGATATCAGAAAACTGTCTTTATATTGCGTAAAGTAACTAAATATATAAATTCAGTGATTTGAAGAGATGGCATAAGTAGGTAAATTATTTTCTTCAACTTCTATTTTCTCACATTGGAGCATTGGTATGAAAAGTTATTTGCGCGTATGCGTTGTAAATTTTTTCGTTAATTAATGCTGAGGTTATTTATTAATATTTATATAATGTATTAAGTGTCTCTAGTTAAAAATGCAGGCATTAACGTTACGAAATAAGCTTTTAAAATGACTTCTCAACGTTTGCCAGACACCGCCAAGTTGTTTGTTTTTGATGTATTGAATTTTCATCAGAGTATATTCCGAACAGAGTTGAATATTTACAATTTTCACTTGCCATTGCATACATCTGCATTTAAAACTTATTTGTTTGAAGAATGGTTCATCGCATCTTAAATCCAATTCAGAATGTTTCCAATTTTCAGGTCGATTCCTTTTTTTCATGTGAATAAACTGGAGGAATAATTACATATAGTAGAAGTATTTGGCAATGCAGATACTGGCAACTGAAGAACACCCACAAGGGTACGGTCAACGCTGACAAACCAGCGTAATTGTGTGTGTGTGGGCGCGCACGCGTGATCATACAACGTATGTTTTGTGTACGTGCATTTAGTACAGCAGATAAATTGAACCCCCAAAAATAAAATGAAACAATGCAGTTAATTCTAGCGTGAATGTATCATTTGTATATTTTCTATGCTCATTCTGTAAAATTCGTCCCGAAAACAGAACACTCGCCAGCCTGTTAACAAGGAAAGTATTTCGTCCTGGTCGTAAGCATTGGAAGGTTTTTTTTCTTATAAGCAAACTCGAAATTGTAATATTCAGATTTTTAGTTATATAGCATATAATGAATTCGTATATTGTAACGTTTGTTTTGTGTTTACAGGCATAATGAAATGACACCTTGGTCCCAAAAAAATATTCTTGGCACTGACAACTCGTTTTGAAAAAATGTTACTAATGAAATAATAATAATAATAATAAAAATAATAACAATATTAAACATAACATTTGCACATGAACTAATGTGACAGTTTTTTGTTTTTTGCAGATGCAAGTAAAATGGAAAAAAGTTCCAGTAGAATTAAAATTGGAAACAATACAGTAAGTATCAAATATTCAAAAGTAAATTCTAAGAGTTTGTTCTTTACTAAAATGAGAAAACATAAACTCAAGACTCGATGCAAAGTTCATACCAGGCGTACTTCAGAATTTTTATTTTCTATTTTGTCATATATACATTTCAATGAAAATTGTCGTTTATGACGAGTTTACTCTTCTTTAATGTTCTTAAGTAATGTTTCTGGTGTTAGAAAACCAAAAATTGGAAAAAGTTTAAAAAATGTACTTTGCATTGGAAAGACGACAATGCAAGAGGATGGGGCAAGACAGTTAACTCAGCCTAAAAAGAAAAATTGGGAAACTTTTCTCAGAGAATGTCTGTGCCATTCTGTAGCACTAGTTTAAAATGTTAGGTATGTACTTAATCTCAAAGATGAACTACAAATGTACCACTGCATTTGGATTAATCATTGTGCTTTGTGTTTTTCAGTTTGTCAGGCATGAAACATGTGTTTCTGTAGAAAAGACGGAAGTCAAACCTTGGGAAAATCAGAGTTTGGTGTATCTCCCCCAATCAAATGTATTCGGGTTTTTTTTAATGCGGGATGAACGCATTAACCGTTGACCATCTAAATTATTTGGGAATTTTTAATGTAAATATACAACGATGTGATGAATAAAGGATATGATGGAGACAATTGTACAGTAAGTATTTAAAAAATGTAGTGTAGTCAGACAGTAGTAACGAACTATTGTTTGATATTTATCCACGGGGCTAAGAAAACAGCTGAGGGCCCCTCACCTTCGAAAGTCATTCCATGGACTGCCATACACCGAATTTATTTATTTATTTATTTATTTATTTATTTATTTTATTTATTTATTTTACGTCAAAAACAGTTAAAAAATGCGTATGATGTCTATGGGAAAAGTGAATTGTGTGACATTTCAAAAATTCTGGGTCCCACACCAAGTCATATACTTAATTTTGAATTTTGAAAGGGAAAAAAAACTCCCATGTAATAAAAACCCATTTTCAAAGGGTAAACAAGCAATAAATTTTGAATTTTGAAAGGGGAAAAAAAACAAAAACCCCCATGTAATAAAATCCTTTTTAAAAGGATAAATAACAAAAAATTTTTGAATTTTGAAGGAAAAAAAAACAAAAAAACCCCCAATTTAAAAAAATTTTTTAAAGAATATAAGCAATAAATTTTGGCTCTTTTACTTCCTACCCGACAACATGGAAACGAAAATTTGAAAAAGTGTATTTCATAATTTAGAAGACGTGCACAGAAATGAAGTTACTTTATGCCCAGAAAAAAAAAAGGGGCCATCTCAGCATTTGCTCAAGGGATCAGAAATGGAAAAAAACCGATCAGTGGTATTGACCCGGGCTGTAGTACAATAGTTGTTACAGGTTTTTTATTCTTTATAATAAATTAAATAATGCATTTTTATCATTTTAAAAAAATTAATTTACTTTTTTTGGGATGTTATAGTCTCTTGTATAAAACAGTTATGCAAGAAACGATTTCCCTTGGGTTTAAACTTTTCTTTTAAAGTTTTTTTAAATTCATCTGGAAAAATGTTGTAAAAAAATGTACTTTATTGTATGGATTTTGTAATGAGCAGTTGATCTTCACCATGAATATGATTTCTCGCCAGTGTTGTATAATAATTTGGCATTTCTGAAAATATATTCCCCCCCCTTGGAAAATCTTTTTACAAAAAACTGATTCGTAAAAAAAAAGACACGGCAAGGGAAAATTCCCTGATTAATAAAGAAACCCCTGAAAACGTGGGGAATTTGGTTATTTTGTTCATTCGTTTTGTAATCAAAAAGTCGGGGAGCTATAAGATGTATTTCCCAGAATTTTATAAAGGCGGAATGAGCATTCGAAATACCGAGCAGTATGAAGGCGACTGAATTTAAAATTCTGAACCGGGACCCAAAAAGGCAATTTTTTGGCAATTCATTTAAATGGACTTCCATTTAAGGGTTTTTGAATTGAAACCTAAAAATTTTTTGCCTTAACATTTCAATGGTACACTGTTCATTTTTAATGGGCACAGAATTGTTTTTTTTATTGTTTGTTTTTATATTTATTGAATTGTTTATATATTAAATAAATATATAAATTCAGTGATTTTAAAAGATGGCATAAGTAGGTAAATTTTTTTTAATTCTATTTTCTCACATTGGGGCATTGGTATGAAAAGTTATTTGCGCGTATGCGTTGTAAATGTTTTCGTTAATTAATGCTGGGGTTATTTATTAATATTTATATAAATTATTAATTTTATTAAATGGGGGGTTAACGTTCAAAAAAAGCTTTTAAAAAGCTTCTCAACGTTTTCCCCCAAAACCGCCAAATTGTTTTTCTTGATGTATTTGAATTTTCATCAAAATATATTCGAACAGAGTTGAATATTTACAATTTTCACTTGCCATTGCATACATCTGCTTTTAAAAACTTATTTTTTTTGAAGAATGGTTCATCGAAAACATCTTAAACCCAATTCAGAATTTTTAATTTTCAGGTCGATTTTTTTTCAGGGAATAAACTGGAGGAATAATTAAATATAGAGAAGTATTTGGCAATGCAGATACTGGAACCCGAAGAACACCCGGGGGGGTTTTGGTCCGCTGACAAACCAGCGTAATTTTGGGTGGGGCCCCACGGGGTGATCATACAACGTATTTTTGTGTTACGTGCTTTTTAGTACAGCAGAAAAAATTAAACCCCCCCAAAAAATGAAATGAAACAATGCAATTAATTCACGTAAATTATCTTTTTGTATATTTTCTATCCCTTTTCTGTAAAATTCGTGCCGAAAACAGAACACTCGGCCAGCCTTTAACAAGGAAAGTATTTCTCCTGGTCCGTAACTTTGGGAAGGTATTTTTTTTTTAAAAACAAACTCAAATTTAATATTCGGGATTTTGGTTATATAATAAAAAGGGAATTTTAATTTTGTGAACGTTTTTTTTTTGGTGTTTACAGGCATAATGAAATGCAACCCCTTGGTCCCAAAAAAAATATTCATGGCATGAAAACCCTTTTTTAAAAAATTTTAATGTAATAATAATAATAATAATAATAATAAAAAAACAATAATAATAACAATAACATTTGAAATGAAGCTAATGTTGACAGTTTTTTTTGTATTTTGCAGATGGAAAAAGGGAAAAAAGTTCCGGGTAAAATTTAAAAAATTTGGGAAAGACGAAAAAGGGAAAATTTCAAAATTCAAAAAAAAATTTTAAAGGGTTTTGTTCTTACTACATGAAAACAAAAAATTTTAAAGACCCCGATGCTTATCCCATGGGGCTCTTAAAAATTTTTTTATTTTCTCGTGTATGTACGTATATACTTTTTAAAAATTGTCTTTTGACGAGGTTTTACTCTTTTTTAATGTTCAAAAAGAAATTTTCTGGTGTTATTAAAAAAACCGAAAATTGGAAAAAGTTTAAAAATGTACTTTGCATTGGGAAAGAAAAACCTTAAGAGGAGGGGGCCCAAGACAGTTAATCAGCCTACACCAAAAAAAATTAAAACTTTTCTAAAGAGAATGTCTTGCCATTCTGTAGCACTATTTTAAAAATGTTAGGGTATGTACTTAATCTCAAAGATGAACTACGAATGCCACTGCTTTTGGGATTAACCCATTGTGCTTTGTTTTTTTCAGTTTGTCAGGCATGAAACTGTTTCCAGAAAAAAGGAAGTCCAAACCTTTGGAAATTTCGGGTTTTGGGTTATCGCCCCAAATCAAATGTATTCTGGTTCTATTTTAATGCGGGATAAGCTTTAAAACCGGGACAAAACCCAAAAAATTATTGGAATTTTAATGTAATATAAAAGATGTGATGAAAAAAGGATATGAGGGAAAACAATTGTACAGGAGTAATAAATGTAGTGTAGTCAGACAGTAGTAACGAACTATTGTTTGATATTTATCCAGGGGACTAAGAAAACAGCTGGGGCCCATCACCTTCAAAAAAGTCTTTCCCTGGACTGCCATACCCCGAATTTATTTATTTATTTATTTATTTATTTTATTTATTTATTTTCGTCAAAAAAAAAGTTTAAAAACTGCGTATTATGTGCTAGGGGAAAAAAGTGAATTGTGTACATTTTCAAAATTCTGGATCCACCCAAGTCATATATTTAAAATTTTTGGTTTTTAAAAGGGAAAAAAAACCCCAATGTAATAAAACCTATTTTCAAGGATAAAAAAATAAATTTTAATTTTGAAAGGGAGAAAAAAAAAAACCCCCATGAAAAAAAACCTATTTTCAAGGAAAAAATAAGCAAAAAAATTTTGAATTTTAAAAGGGGAGAAAAAAAAAAAAACCCCAATTAATAAAATCTTTTTTCAAAGAAAATAAGCAAAAAATTTTTGGCTCTTTTCTTCCTCCGACAAATTTAAAATAATTTGAATAAGTGTATTTCCCATAATTCTAAAAGACGTACAGTAAAGGCATTTATGTCCAAAAACAAAAAAAGGGGGCCATCTCAGTTTTTTGCTCAATGGATCGGGGAAACTGGACGAAAAACCTGATCGAGGGGGGGTTTTGGGCCCGGAAAAGCTGAAATTACAATAGTTTTTACAGGTTTTTTATATTTCATTTTAAGTCCAAATGGTAAATAATGCATTATGTATCATTGTTAAAATTAATTTACTTTTTTTGGGATGCTCAGTATATTCTAATTGTATAGAAACAGAATACAGAAACATTTCTTTTGGGTTTAAATTTTTCTATTGAATTTAATCGTTTAATGTCATCTGGCAAAGTGTTGTAAAATAATGTACATGTATTGTATGTGAATTTTTTTAATGAGCAGTTGATCTGTCACCGAAGAATAGTTTCTACGCCGAGGTTTGTAGAATAAAACTTCGGCATTTTCAAAATATATTCCGCCCTTGAGCAAGTTTTTTTAAAAAACCACTGATTCGTAAAAAAAAAGACACGCAAGGGAAAATTTCCCTAGATTAATGAAAAAGGGGTTTAAATGAAACACGTGGGGGGGATTTTTTATTCGTAAAATTTTTTTTGTAATCTAAAACTGGGGCTAAAAGATGATTTCCCAGAAAATTTTAAATCCCCTTTCTCAGGCGGGGAATGAGCTTTCCCGGAAGTAAAACACAACGGGGCAGTATAAAGGCTGACTAAATTTTGGGAAAAATTACAGCAGCATAATGAATTTAATTTTGTTTCAATTAATTAAATGGACGTTCCTTTTAAAGGTTTGACTGAATTGAGAGACCTAAAATTTTGTTGCCTTAACATTAGTTAAATTGGTAAAATTGTTTTTTTCAATGGAGCACAGAATTGTTTTTTATTTTTTTGATTGTTTATATGTTTTTGTAATATTCCCAGGTTCCCCCAAGAATAAGGAAAAGTCAAAGAATAAATGAAAATGCATAACATTAACATGAACTGAAAAAACAATGAAGGCGATGTCGGTAGCGATATTTTTTGAAAAATGGAAAAAACGCGAAAAATTTCCCAAATTTTGGGAAAAATTGGGCAGAAAAGGTTCATGTAGGGCCGTTTGAAAAAGTTTTTTAAAGGGAAATCGCACCCGCGTTCGAAAGATATGAACTTTTTTGTATAGTAAAAATTTCCCAGCTTGTAAACAGACATGATGGCCATTGTTGTGTTTTGGGGTTTCCCAGTAAATTCCAAAAGGTGGTTTTTGGGAAAATTAAAAAGGGCTGAAAAATACAAACAAAATTTTAAAAGAAAAACAGAATAAATCATTTAAAAAATTTTGGGAAACCCAGTCGCAAGGGGGGAAAACTTTAAACGCCAGAACAAAAAATAAAAATTTAAAATTTAAAAATGATTTTAATATTTTGTTGGGAGAAGCAACAGCGATCGTGGGGATTTTAAAAAAGAATAAAAGAGCTGACGATCCGGACACCAAAATGACGAAGAGAGCGCGGTCGAAATAGTTTGAATACGGATGCATGTTGAAACGCCCCAAAAAAAATTTGATTTTTAATGAAAATTGCGTTCAGTTTGTGAATAGAGTGAAATTTTCCGTTTTAAAATTTTTTCGAGTTAAGGGAAAAGATAAAACGGGAAGAGATATTTATATTTTCCCGAAAACAGTGTTCGGGAACACTGCCCCATATTTCGATCGCAGTTAAAAAAAACCAGTATAGTAATTAGTGAGAAGTTTTAATCAGGATTTTCCCTTCATTTAAAGTAAATTTGCCGTTAAAAAACGTGGAAAAATGGATGGACGCTTTGGGGATGAATTAATGGATGTTTTAATGTATACTACGGGGGTGACATGGAACAATGGCTTAGGGAGGGCCCGATTTTTTACAAAAGGAAAGTGCAATAATTTTGCGTAATTTAATGGTTCAGATAAATGGGAAAAAAGAACGGATTGGGTTTTTAATGTACAAGACCAATTTTTGGGAAATAATAAAAAGGCTATATTCAGACAGAATGGGGATCCCATTAAATGTGAAGGGATTTGTTTTTTTTTGTCGATTTTTGTAAAAATAAGTGTGAATGTGATTTTAGGGTTTGGGAAAGGTTTTGTTGTTTTTTTAGGGTTTTTGTGTATTTTTTTGTTGTTATTTTCCAGCGGAGTGGGAAAGTAAAACCCAAAAAAGAATAAAAATCCCGGGGACGTATTTGGTTGACAGTGCCATATAATAAAAGATTTCGTGATTTTGTATTAAACTTTGACCTACCCCCCTTTGCCCAAGTTTTCCCCGTTGGGCCCCTGTCCCAGGCCAACCACAGCCTCACGCTCAATGGTTTTATAACATTGAAGGGAAAGCTAAAGTAACGGCAAAATTTTTCCCAGATAAAGGGAGGCAAAAGAACCAGGGCATAAATTTGTAAAATTTTTTTTATATAGAGTGAGAGATTCAAGGTTAGTTTTTTTTTATATTGTCACCGCAACGGGTGCGGTTACATACAGTTTGGGAAAAAGGGGGCAAGACGTTCCATTACAAATTGGCGCCCCAACGTGGGTCGGGGAGTGGGACGAATACTGGGACACTACAATAGTACGCAAGTGGGCGAAAAAGGTCAAAACTAAGGTAAAACTAGCAACCCAAAATGGAGACGCGTAGGGAAAAATTTTAAGTCAGGGGATGCGTCATTCAGAAAAAATTTTCCCGTTTCGCGATGAGGATAAAGGGGCCAACATCTAGAGGAATTGGGAATTAGAAGGGGGGGGGAATATTGCGACAGATACGAAAGGTACAAATATGACCCAAAGGAACCCTGCAGGTGAAATTTTTCCCGGGAGGTGCAAGGTGCATCGGCCCCATTTCTGTCGATGTTATTGCGGAAGCGGGAAAATGAAAAGTGATAGTGGGGGGAAACCTTGCAAAACAGATAGAGAATAAATTTGGGGAAGTTGAAAACCCCCAGAATGGGTTTCCAGCCGCGCTAAACACATTGCAGAATGGGGGGTGCAAGTCGCAGTGTGGGAATTCAAGACAAGTGGGGCGTTTTAAAAGTAGAGACAATTGCCCGGTTCCAGGTTAAAAACAAAACGCAAAAACTTTGAAAGAGACGTTAAAAACCCTGTTTCGCAGTTAAAAAAGGTGTTCAACCAGCAGCCCCAGTACGGGTGGGGGGCGAAATTCAATCGACCGGGGGCACTTTACAACAATCGGAGGCGGGGAAGAAACGGGGTTGTCAGAAATCGACAAAAATAAGACTTGGGGAAGAGCGCGACACCCAAGACGTGCGTATAGGTCGTCCGAGGAATCGACCCAGTAAAATCGATAGGAATTTTAAAAGGGTTTCAGGAGAATTGATAGTCGGAAATTGGGGGGGTAGGATCGAAAAGTCGAGGGAAGTCGATAAAAAAATTTTGAACAAAATTGCCGACCCCCAACAGCAGGTGTAGCAGCGGGGGAATTGGGAATGGCAATGGTTACGCGATAGGGCTCCAACGTTGCCGAATTATCTACTTTTTCACGGGAGGGGAGAGAAAAACCATATTCGTTCGGGACGGCACTCGAGAACTATTTTAAAAGAAATAACATTCCGGAAGGAATGAAATTGAGGTTGTCGAAACCCCCAAAAATTAAAGGGCGCAGCATTGGTGGCGGCTTTAAACCACCAACACCGCAAATTTATGGGGAATGGCGGGGAAGTTTTAAAAATTTAATTTTGGAAACCAACACCACCGATTCGGGGTTAAAATCCCGGGTTTGGGATGTGGGAACGATATCAAAAAGGGAGACCCCCGAAACCAAGCGATTTTTGTCACTCGTAAAGTCAGCGCGTTTAAAGTATGGCAATTTTAAAACCCGGGGGAATTTTTGAATTTGATTCGACAAATGCCGAGTGGAATACAAACTTCCTGGGAAAAAATATGCCGGAAACCATAGAGGCATTGATGAGAAAGTAAGTCGGTTCGGGCAGGCGAACGACGACAATGAACGGGACGGGCGTGACGGGAAGGCTCCAACCCGGGAACGGAAATGGCAACCCCCGGGATACAACGGGGGGCGATATCGGCAAGATAATGGGGCGCAGTAGAGGTAAAGAAAATTGAGGGGGGGGAAGAGAAGGCGCAAGACGGGCAGGCGCAGAAAAACCAAAGCCGAAGGACGGCGAACGAGCAGGCGGGGAAAACAATGGAACAAAAAGGCCCGGGATCATAACCGCGAAGGCGGAAGGAGGAAAGGGGCCGATGGGAATCAGTACCTGGAAAGGGGGAAACTAAACACGTTTGGGGCAAAAAGGTGGGTCAACCCAAACGAGACAAAAAAAAATATCGTAACGATTGGGGCCCAAAGCGAGTTTTTTGCCGTTGGAGGTGACAAAACCCTTGAGAAAAAGAAAAAACCCGGAAGGCGCAGGGGCCAAAAAATGTTTGTTTTTAAAGGCAGGTGCTCCCGGGAGAGAAGTTGGGGCGCTAGTAGATACGGGCACCCGGGTATTAGAGGTGTCGGAGGAATTTTTGGGAAGGTGCAAAGGAAGGGCCATGTTGATTGAATTACCGACGCGGAAGTTTTCGGCTTGATCATGGCGAATGGGAAGGCAGAAACACTCGGGGAAACCCTCTGGTTGGGATAGATTTGGGAAAAATCGCCGAGGTAGCGCAATCGTTGCCCGGGGGGCTGATCCGTGACGTCATCGGGGGGATGGACGCACGGGATTTGTAAAGGCCGTCGGGGGACGGGAAACAAGGAAGATAATGCTCAAGTCACGAGGTTCTATTGAAAGTGGTCAGGGGTCGCTGAACTTGATGGGGCGGAGGGGGGAAGGAAGGGGTGCAAGCTAGTATGGAAAAAATTCCCCAAAATGAAAAAGGGGGCTGGGGAAGGGGAGTAATCCGATCGGGGGCTGCCCGGAAAGAGTTCTCAACGTTAAAAATTTTTATTAGTTTTTTGGGGAAGTCCCCAGAGCCGGTAAAGGGGGCTAAAAATTTCGGCTGCGGTTAAAAGTTTGGCCCGTTCTACAAAACAATACCCCGCCAAATTGTACCATGAGCAGGTGCCCAACTTTTTGGAAATGGAGCAGAAGGGCTTTTCAAAAGGCAAAAACCCCCGTATATAAGTCCGTTGGTCGTAGTGGTGAAGAAAAAGGGGAAAGCATTCGTCGGGTTTTCAAGCGAAAGACTCAACATGGTCACGATTCCACGGAAAGGAAACCCCATAACCTGAAAAATGAAATGGTGATGGTTAGGGGGGCCAAAATCTTCAGCGCGTTGGGATTTTTTTATCCGCGTACTGGCGGGATCGAGGAGAAGCAGAAGCCAACAATACATCAACCCAAATTTGAAGGGACGGTGTATTCTTTTACGGGGACTGCCGTTGGGATTAAAAATTCTGGAGCAGCGCTAACCGATATTTGAACGATGTAATCCGGTTTTGAGTTGAAGAGCACTATGGTAATTTTACGTTGACGATATTTTTTTGTTTTCGAAGGATTTGGAATCGCACCTGAAAATTTGAAAATTATTAGAGATTTTCGGAAGTTCAACGAAATTGAATTTAAAAAATAATTTTGTCGTCAGCAAGGCAATTCATGGGGCCCGAAATATAAATGCGGGGATGAAGATGCAGGAAAAAAAAAGGGAGAAAATTCGGAAATTACCCCCAAACCCAAAAAGGGCGAGGATTGCGGCGGATTTTTGGGAAATGTAACTATTACGCGCGATTCAAAAAGAATTATTTCCAAAGGTAAAAACCACTGTTCCCCTTGTTAAAAAGGGAAGCAAATGGCAGTGGACACAAATCCGGAAGCATTCGGGGGTTGCTGGGTTTTGAACGAAAGATATGGTACAATATCGGTTTTTCGACGTAGAATGACGTACAGACGGACCAATTGATTCGTCGGGGCTTGCTGTTCCAACTGGGCGAATGTGGCGAACAACAGATAGTGGTTTTGGACGTCGCGAAATTAAAAGGGAAGCGAAATAAAATAATTGGCGCAAAGAGTTAAAGCTCTTTGCTTTTGTGTGGGGACCCAGAAGTTCAGAACATTAATGGGGGCGCCCATTTACCATAATTACGGACCATAAGGCACTAATTTTTTTGATGGGGAAGCCCCCGCATAATGACAAACTGTTACGGTGGATTTGGGGCTTAAACAGTTTCAATTCGAGATCAAAATAGCAAAAGGGCCCGAAAGAACCTGTTGCCAGATTATTTTCAAGAATCAAGGTAAGGAGAAAGGGAGCCCTGGATAGTGGGGATCAGCTTCCCGGGTGAAAAGAAATTGGGCCCGCGATGGACGAAAAAAAATTATCAAATGAACAGCGAAAACGTGCCGTCAGAAAATAAAGTTGATTGATGGCCAGCCGTACGATAGAAGGCGAACCCCAAAGAAAAGACAAGGACGCGAAATTTGGGAAGATTTATGAAGGAAATCTTTTTAAAGAAAAATTGGTGGGGCCCGAAGAAAGTTCCAAATTTATGGATCCCTTTAAAAAAGTCGAAAGGAATTGGCCACGTCCAATTGAACATTATGGGCTTTTTGGGGGGGGAAAATCCCAAATCTTATCAGATTACTGTTACTGGCCAAATTTGGGAAAGGGGTACAAATGGCAGTTCCCCGTGACGTCTGTCAAAAACGAAACAGCCGAACAAAACCGCTGCGAAGGTGAACGCCTTTTTTTTACCGCAGAGGGGGGAATTGAAGGGTGGATTTGGGGGCCCCCGTTGCCGAAGACCAATTTTGGGAAACCAGCACCAAATTGGTAATAATAGATTTTTTTTCTAAGTTTTCAGATATTTCCGATAAAGAAACCCAGTGCCGCCAACTGTATAGGGAAGTAAACGATTTATAGAAATGTGGGGGCCGACTAAGATATTGAGCGACGGGAGGTACACAGTTCACCAGCGGAAGAGGGAAAAGAAGAGAGGGAAAACTTTAAAAAAATTTCCGTCCTTTCACGGCAGTGGGGCATCCAGAGCCCCAAGCAACGAGTGATGAGGAATTGTCACGTTTTTTCGGTATATTCGCGGAAAATCACCAAAGCGGGGTTCGAAGCCTTTCCCGGGGTGCTAAAACGAAGAAAATGCAGTACCACCCCGGGATCAATGAAACCCCATGGGGGCGCTTTGGGTTTAAGAAGAAAGGCCATTCGATGACGTAAAATCCCCACCGGAAATCGGGGGTTTTTAGAACAAGTGACCCCCGGGATCAGAAGATAGTATGACCAGTTGCAAGTCGGAAAAGCAGCGTAGCAAGGCTAAAGAAACATTTCTGTCGGGGAAATTTTTTAGGGGACCGGTTTAATCCGCCCCCCAACCCTGTCCTCATCCGATCAGAAATTTTTAAAAATTTTTCCGATATCCCGATTTTCGAAATACATCACGAAGGTACTCAAAACAATAATGTTGAATAGAGATCGAGGAGGGGAAATAGGTGTAAAACCTATTTAATGTTAAATTATAAAAGGGCCGAGTCTGAAAAGGTTATGTGGTGAGAAAGGAGTTTTTTAATGTAGTAATATAGTAGAATAGATTATAAGAAAAGAAAGCAAAAATTTTTTGGGGTAAGATTTGGTGTAAGTAAATGGGGAGGTACACACAAGACCGGGGAAAAAGAGCAAGGTTAGGAGGACGGGTCCGCGATAGACGACGGTAGAGCGTCCCGCCCAATGAAAAGGCCAAACATTAGGGGTTTCCGTCGCAAACAGCGGAAACGGTAGTGTTGTGTACTTCAGAACGCTTGATTCCAAAAATCAAGTTCCCCAACACAGGAAAATTTGGCCGTTGAACTGTAACGGGTGCCAGTGGAAGGGGAAGGGTGGTGAAACGGGCCCAAACAATGTGTAATGCTAGATGTAGACTCATAAAGACGGTGTAAATTTTCGAGCGACATTTTAGGGGGGGGATGAAAATTTTCCAGGGTTCCCCAAAATGGCACAAGTCAAAGAATAAATAAAAAAGGGCCAAACTTTAAACTGAACTGAAAAAAAGATAAGGGGGCGATGTCGCGTGGTTAATTTTGAAAGTAAACGGAAAAACGCGACAAATTCACAATTGGGAAAAAGATAGGGCAGTAGCGTTAAACTTAGCGAAAGTCTTTGCAAGTTATTTAAAAGGAAATCGCATCACGCGTTAAAAGAAAAGGAACTTTTTTGTATGGTATAAATTCCAGTTTGAAACAGCCCATAATACCATTTTGTGTTTTTTAAAGGTTCAGTAAATAAAAAAGGTGGTTGTGGCGAAAATTAAGAGAACGCGTGAAGAAATAAAAAACAAAATTTTTAAAACCAACAGAAAAAATCTTTTTAGAAAATTATGGTAACAGTCGCCGTTGGGAAACCTTGGGGGGCTACGCCAGAAAAAAAAATGTGAAAAAAAAATGATGTAATATTTTGTAGGAGAAGAAACAGCGATCGTGTGATTTTAAAAAGAATAAAAAAATTTTAAACCCCGGACACAAAAATGACGAAGGGGCGCGGTCGAAAAGCTTGAATACGGATGCATGTTAAAACGCTCCAAAAAAAATTTGTTTTTTAAAGAAAATTGCGTTCAGTTTGTGAAAGAGGAAATATATCGTTTTAGAAAACTGTCGATTTAAATAAAAGAAAAAACTGGAAGAGATTTTTTATATATTTACGAAAACAGTTTTCCCGGGAACACTGCCCATAATTGCCCGGTTTTTTAACCCAAAAAATATAGTAATTGTATAGTTTTAATCGGGATATTCTTCATTTAAAAAAATTTTTCGTTAAAAACGTGGGGAAAATGGAGGGGCCCCGGGGAAGAATTAATGGATGCAAAGGTATTACGGGGAATGGAACAATGGGTTACGCGGATGGCCGATTTCAAAAAGGGAAAGGGCAATAATTTTTCCGTAATTTAATAGTTCAAAATAAAAAGAAAGAACAGATTGATTTTAATGTACAAACCAATTTTTGGGGAAATAATAAAAAATATATTCAGACAGAATGGGGATGGCATTAAAAGTGTGAATGATTTTTTTTTTTTTTTTGTCGATTTTGAAATAGTGGGGGGGGAATGTGATTTTTTTGTATTTGGTATTGTTTTTTGTTGTTTATTTATTGCATTTGTGTATGTTTTGTTTTATGTCTCCAGCGGAGTGTGGGAAAGTAAAAACCAAAAAAAGGAAAAATAATGCGGACTATTTGGTTCGACAGTGCCATATAAAGATTTCGTGATTTTGTATTAAACAGTGCCCCACCCCTTTAACGGTTCTCGTTAGGCCCCACGGAAACCCAACCTCACGCCCAATGGTTTTATAAAATTGAAGGAGAAGCTAAGGGCCCAATTTTAGATTAAAGGAGGCAAAAGTTAGCGGGGAAAAATTTGGGGAGATTTTATATAGAGTAGAGAGATTAAAAGGTATAGTCGTTTTTTTTATTTCACCGCAACGTGGTGCTTTTTAATCAAAATTTGGGATAATTGGGCCCAAGACTTTTATTACAGTTATTAAAATTTTTTATATATTAACTAAATATAAAAAATTTGGATTTTTAAAAGAGATGGATAAGTAGGTAAATTTTTTTTTTAATTTCATTTTCTCACATTGGAGCATTGGTATGAAAAGTTTTTTTGGCGTATGCGTTTTTAAATGTTTTCGTTAATTAATCCCGGGGGTTATTTATTAATATTTATAAAAATTATTAAGTGTCTCTAATTAAAAATGCAGGCGTTAACGTTACGAAAAAAGTTTTTAAAATGACCTCAACGTTTTGCCAGACACCGCCAAGTTTTTGTTTTTGATGTATTTGAATTTTCATCAAGTATTTTCCCCGTACAGAGTTAAATTTATTTAAAATTTTTCACTTGCCATTGCATCATCTGCATTTAAAACTTATTTGTTTGAAGAATGGTTCATCGCAAAATCTTAAATCCAATTCAGAATTTTTCCCAATTTTCAGGTTTTTTTTTTTCCATTGAATAAACTGGAGAATAATTACATATAGTAAAGTATTTGGCAATGAAAAGATACTGGAAACTGAAAAAACCCCAGGGACGGAAAAACCGAAAAACCCCAGCGTAATTGGGGTGGGGGGGCCGCACAGGGTTGATCATAAACGTATGTTTGTGTGTACGTGCATTTAGTACAGCAGAAAAAATTAACCCCCAAAAAATAAAAATTTAAAAAACAATGCAGTTAATTTTAGGGGTGTTTATCATTTGTATTTTTTTCTATGCTCATTCTGAAAAATTCTTCCGAAAACCCAAAAACACTCCCCAGCCTGTTAACAAGAAAGTATTTCGCCCCGGTCCGTAAGCATTGTTTTTTTTTCTTATAAGCAAACTGAAATTGTAAAAACAAAATTTTAGGTTATATAGCATATAATGAATTCGTATATTGTAACGTTTTTTTTTTGGAATTTACAGGCATAAGGGGAAATGCAAAACCTTGGTACCAAAAATTTTCCCTTGGAATTGAAAACTGTTTTGAAAAAATGTTCTAATGTAATAATAATAATAATAATAATAAAAATTAAAAACAATAATAATAACAATAACATTTGCACATGAAGCTAATGTTGAAGTTTTTTTTGTTTTTTTTGCAGATGCAAGTAAAATGGACAAAAGTTCCATAAAAATTAAAAAATTGGAAGACAAAAGTAAGGCCAAATTTTTAAAAAGTATTTTCCTAAGAGTTTGTTCTTTATAAAATGAAAACATAAACCCCAAGACCCCGATGCAAAGTTATCCCATGGGGGTTGCTTGGGAAATTTTTTTTTTTCCCGTGTTTTACGTATTTTTTTAAATAAAAAAAATTGTCGTTTATGACGGGGTTTTTCTCTTCTTTAATGTTCTTAAAGTAATGTTTCGGTGTTTTTAAAAAACCGAAAATTAAAAAAAGTTTAAAAATGTACTTTGAATTGGAAAAAACGACAACTGGAAGAGGATAAAAGACAGTTAACCAGCCTACCCAAGAAAATTGGAAAACTTTTTTTTGAGAATGTCTGTGCCATTTTTGGAATTATTTTAAAAATGTTGGTATGTACTTAATTTCAAAGATGAACTACAATGTACCACTGCTTTTGGATTAATCATTGTGCTTTGTTTTTTTCATTTTGGGCGGGCATGAAATGTTTTCTGTAGAAAAACGGAAGCCCAAATTTTGGAAACTCGGGGTTTGGGTGTATACGCCCAAAAAAATGTATTCTGGTTCTTTTTTTTAATGGGGGATGAACGCATTAACCGTTAACATCTAAAATTATTGGAATTGTTAATGTAATATAAAACGATGTGATGAATAAAGGTTTGATGGAGAAAGTTGTACAGTGGAGTAATAAATGAAATTTAGTCAGACAGAAAGTGAACTATAGTTTGTTTTAATCCACGGACTAAAAAAAATCGGGGCCCCATCACCTTAAAAAGTCATTCCGGACGGGCCATCCCCGAATTCGATGTTATCAGAGGGGGAGAACATGCACGCCGACTTTTAAAATCACAAATGTACAAAATTTGGGATAAATAATGGGGTTTTTTTAAACACTTTGTATTTATCGTAACGTATGGTAAAAAAAAGATTTTCTCAACGTTTTGGAAGTGGGCCCGTGCGCGGAAAGTTGAGAATGCAACAGTGCCTCGCCTTTACTATTGTGAAATGAATCGTTGAGCCCGTACATTGTCAGAAATGTCCCCAAAAATTTGGGCCCTATACACTTTCAGGATTTTCAGTACAGCGTAAGAAATTAGATTGAAGTGTGGGACAGTTTCCCAGAGGAGAGAAATAAGGGTTTTTGGAAACGACTGAAATAAGGGCAAACCAAAAACATGTTACTCTATTCTCCAAATTTAATAAAAAAAAATTTGGGGAACGGTTTAAAAAAAAATGGGTACGAAATTTTTTAAGAATTGTAAATTTCACTGAACATTTAAAAAATGATTTCCCGGGAAATAAGGATGTATACGTAAGATAAAAAAAATGGGACATTATTTAAAGATTTTTTTCGGAAAAAATAGTCTGTAGGTTTCCCAAGTACGTTTGTTTGGTCTGGTCTTTTGTATGGTCTCTTTTTTTGGCCTCGTCTGTTTGTATGGCCTGCCTGTTTTTTGGTCTGGGTTCGGGTTTTTTGGTCTCTTTCGTTTGTTTGGTCTCGCCGGTTTTTTTGGTCGGGTTTGTTTGGTCTGCCTTTGTTTGTTTGGTCTCGCCTGTTTGTTTGGTCTCGTCTGTTTGTTTGGTCTCGTCTGTTTTTTGGTCTGCCTGTTTTTTGGTCTCGTTTTTTGTTTGGTTTTCCTGTTTTTTTGGTCTCGTCTGTTTATTTGGTTCGTCTGTTTGTTTGGTCTCGCCTGTTTGTTTGGTCTCCCCCCGTTTGTTTGATCTCTCGTTTGTTTGGTCTCGTCTGTTTGTTTGTCTCGTCTGGGTTTTTTGGGTTTTCCCGTTTTTTTTGGTCTTTTCCCGTTTGTTTGGTTTTGCCTGTTTGTTTGGTCTCCCCGTTTGTTTGGTGTCTTTCTTTTTTTTTTGGTCTCGTCGGGTTTGTTTGGTCTCTTTCGTTTTTTTGGGTCTGCCCGTTTGTTTGGTCTCGTTTTGTTTTTTGGTCTCGTCTGTTTTTTTGTCTCTTTCGTTTGGGGGTTTCCCCAATGTTTTTTTGGGTTTTCCTGTTTTTTGGTCTCGCCTGTTTTTTTTCCTCCCCCGTTTTTTGGTCTCGTCTTTTTTTTCGGGAATTTCTAAAATTTGGGAAAGGGGGGGTTTTTTTTTCCCGGCAATTTTTTAAAATTTCAATTTTGAAGATTTTTTCCAAAATAAAACTTTGTTTAAATATTTTTGTCATTAAGTTTAATAGTTTTTTTGTAAATTTTAATTTTCGTGGTTCCAATATTTGCATTTTAAAAAAATAAAAACAATGGTTCCTTTTTTAAAAAATTTTGGTAGTTGGTGCCAAAAAAACCCCTTATAACGGTAAAATACACCCCTTTTTATTTCTCTATTCTTTTTTTTCGAAACTTAAAAAAATGAAATTTTTTTTATTTATCCTTCATTCTGTTATACTTTTTGGGCGGTTTGTTCACAGTATTATATTTGAGTACATTCTTTCAGTAATGTCGAAAAAAGGGTTTCCCAACAGCAGTTTCCTGAAAAAATAAGCTAAAAATTCCCCTTTTTAAAAAACGTCCTAACCCCATTTTCTCAAAAATTGCCCCAAATTTTAAATTTTTTTCAATAGATAGTGTTATTGTACTGTTTAAGGGAAGTTTTTTTTTTTGGTGTATCATTTTTTTTTAAAAAATTACACAAATGTATTTTTTTCATACCTCCCGCCGTTACATTTTTATTTTAATACTTTTATAGCATTTGGGGGGGAATGCTTCAAATGATTTCCCGGATGGGGGGTTTTCTAGAGCCCCATAGATGCTTGTAAAAAGAGCTTAAAATTTGCATATCAGCAATACCTAATCACCATTTTTTTAAAAAAGGCACTTTTTTCAATAAAAATTTCTATTTGGGAATGGGGTTATTTTTTCCTTTAATATTCTTAAAGAAATTTTTTTCGGTTTTGGCTATTAAGAAAGCGAAAAGTTGAAAAATGTAAAAAAATTTTTTGGGCAACGATAGAGGGAGCTGGAATGAGGATAGGGCAAGAAGGTAAAAACGAGTCCACCGGAAATTAGAAAATTTTTACTGCGAGAAAGTCTGTGCCTTTTTGTATCACCTCTGTTAAAATGGAAGTTGAGAGCCAGGCCCAAAAAATGGCGGGAAATTCGATGTGCCAGGTGTGTGACTGCAGGAAAAATGCCCCATCGTTTATTAATTGGAAATAGTGTCTGCTTTTTTTTTCTGTAAATTGTTGAAATTCTAATTGCAATTGAATAAGGAATAATTATTTTGTTAATTTTTTTCAGAAAATTTTTTTTATTTCATGGGGAAAATATTGATTGTAATATTTTCTTTTTTTTAAAAGCAAAATTATCGTTCAGTGTTCTTCAGGTACCCTAGCCTTTCAGTGACATGGGGAAGATTGGGAGAACTACCCCAATTTTAATAAGGGAAAAAGGTACGCTACTGTGGTGAATTTTGGCGATCAAAGTTTTGTAGTTACTTTAATAAAACAGTTGTACAGGGGTTTTTTTTTATATGTATATGTTAATTTGTATAAGTACATTTTAAAATTTTTTAGATACTTGGTGGTACCACCCCCTTTACCTATGTTGTTAAGCGATCACAAAGACAGAACATCATATTTTAATTCAATTTTCAAAGTTTTTATAACCCAAAGAGCAATTTTTGAATTTTTTAAATGTTTCAATTCAAAATGTTTTCATGTATGTTTGAGTAACTTTTAAATAAATTTTTTGTTTGTATTTTCCAGGTGTTAGTATTTCAAAAAATGTGAACAAATACAACCCCTTGCGGGAAAAAGGATTGCTTTTCCCAATACAAACAGAAAAAGGCAGATTTTTAGTTGAAAAATTATTATTGAATATTAGTTTTAAAGAAATATTTTTAAAGTTTTTCAGGTAGTTTCATTTCATCGACATATGAAAATGCCCAGAACTATTACGAGCAGGGAAAACCCCCAAACCATATCCTTGTCATAATTTACCCAGGAAATTTTAAATTAAAAGCAGTTTTCAGATCGTTTCTTCAAAAAAATGCCAATACTGTTTATAAACATGTTTTGAAAAAATCACAATAAAATTTGCTATTTTAATTTTTTTATAGGGAAGTTTTTTTCGGGTATTTGGGTTTTTTCCCCACAATTGGGTAAAAAACGAAATTTTGAAAATTGGCTTCAATGATTAAACTTTAAAAAATGCAAAATTTTTTTGATTGACAAATGTTGTATTATTGCCTAGAAAATGAGTATTTTAAACACCCCCAGATATCTTCTGTGTCATGAAACTTTGTAAGCGGGTGGCATCATCCCACCCTTGATTCATCAAAACATTCCATCGCAAAAAGGCTTTGGAAAGAGTTTGTCAATGCAGAGGTCTTCGTGAGAAAGGGGACAATTTACTGATTTCAAACATGTTTTTTCTTTTAATAACCTGGGGCATTTTTTTCCATCTCTTTAGGGAACTTGTTTTCCCATGGGGCTGAAGATTACTCCCAAATTTAGAATTAGATCATTGAAATCCATAGTTTTAGAAAATGGCGCCCGATAATTTTTTCCAATATAACACAATACATAACTCTGTGTCCAGAAAATGTTTAAATTTATAGTTCTAAAAAGAGATGTGTATTAGTGCATTAAAGAACTGAAATCCCAACGAGTGACATCTATGACCTTCATAATTTGGGAAACTGACTGCAACCACCCCCTTTTCATTTTTTCAAATCGATAAGGGTTTTTTATATCAAAATTCAATTTTTCCCCTTATTTCCTTTGATCACCACTTGAAAAATTCCCTAGTCAAAACGGTAAAAGGTTGGAAAAAATACAATTTTTAAAATTAAAATATTTAATGAAAAACCCCCAAATCTTTTAAAATCTCTGTAACAACACACCCCCAAAAAACGCAAATAAAATTCCTTGTTTGCTTGAAGATTAAAAAGTGAAAAAGATGGGCAGTCATAAGGGAAGAGGGGAACGGACGGTATGTATTTGAATTTTTTTATTTATTTTAATTATTTTACGTAAAAAAGATTTCAAAATGATGCTAGGGAAAAAAAGTAATTGTACTTTTTAAAAATTTCCCTGTGACCCCTACATCAGTCATATACTATTTTAAAATTAAAAAAAACCCCATGTAATAAAATCTTTTTTCAAGGAAAAAAGGCAATTTTTGGTTTTATCCATGTTGCCCTTTCCCGGAAAAATTTTCCCGGACAACATGGAAACGATAATTGAATTATTTTTTTTCCCTTTGAATTCTAGAAGACGTCACGGGAAAATGAAGTTACATTTATGCCCAGAAGCAAAAAAAGGGGGGCCATCTAAAAGATTTGCTCAATGGATCGGGGAAACGACGAAAACCGGGATCGGATGGGGGTGATCGGGGAAAGAACAAAAAAACCCAACCTAGATGGAGAATGATTTGACTTTTCTTTCCTTTCAGTCTAGACTTAGAATCAGGCGCAGGTTTGGCACAAGATGGAACAGTCGGCAAACTAACAAAAAAGTGAGAGGTGATTGAAGGGAGGAGGAGGGGAAAGGGAGGCGGGAAAGGGAAAAACTTTTTTTTGGGGGCGATCACCCCGAAGGAAAGCATTTAAAACCTATTTTTACCTTATTTATTACGTCTTTTTGAATTATTTATTTTAAACATAATTTTATCACGGCTAGTTAATTTTCTAAAATTTTTTTCTAAAATACGAAAATTATAATTACTTTCAGGGAAGGGATTTTTTTGGCGAAAGTCGCTATCATAAAACTAGGGGGCAAAAACAGAAACCCCTTTTTTCCGCCTTCAGTAACAGTTGTGTAATACCAAAATTTTTTCTTGAATTAAAAATGCCATAAATTTTTGAAAAACTCATTGTAAATCGTAAAATTTTGGGCGAAAACTAAATTTTCAACATTTATAAAAAAAAATTCCCCATTATAACTGCTTTTCATGCAACAAAAAGTTACAACAACGAGACGTAATTAAAAAAATTTTAGCCCCAGATTCCACGCATTGGGGCCATTTTTTAATTTATTTTCCCCCAAGTTTTTTTATTATATTTTCAAATAAATTTTTAAAAATTTTTAAAAGATTAATTTGTAAACGTACAAAAAAAAACTTGAATGTAAGAAAAGAAAAAAGAAAGAAATAATATACAAATTCTATCTTGGTAGCCCCCACTACCTGGAACCCCTTTCAATTTTCTTTACAAAGCCCAGGATTTTTGGGACCCTTGGACAAATTTTGCCCTAATTTTAAAACCACAGACATTCAATATAACCTTATTAGAAGATGTTTTTTTTGATGAATATTTATTTTTTTAAAAGGGGTATCTTTTTGAAAGAAAGGCCCCGAAAAATATTTTTGGTTTTCGAACAATCCAGCATTTTAACTAACATTAAACCTGCCCTTTTTTTTAAATTGCCCTTTATTTTTGATAAAGCCCAAATTTAGACAAAATTGTTGTGCTGTTTTTAAGAGAAAATGGTTTAAAGAAAATTACAATTGTCATGGTTTGACAATTTCGCAAAAACTCATATTCTCGAAATATTTAACATGACCGTCTTTGAAGATCCTTTTGATGAACACATTTCGCTTATCTTAAAATTGTAGTTATGGGACGACGCAGAAATACTTTGAATATTTAAAATTTTCAAAAAAATCGGGCATTTCAAAAAATGATCCCCACCTTCTTTTGCCTCCTTTCCGATATTTGGAAAAATGTAATAAAAAATGTTCCTTTTTTTAAGAAAAGTTTTAAAAGGAAATAAAATTGGTTTTTGGGAACGAAAACTCATTTTCAAATAACACCCGGCCCTTACCTGATCTATTTTCACAAACCCGTTTCCATTATGGAAAACTTAATTTTAGGTTGTGAGAAACGGCAAAAAAATTGAATTAATTTTTCAAAAAAAAACCTGAGACCTCCCGTTCTTTTGGCGCCCTTTAAACAAAACCTAATTCACGAAAAAAACATTACAAAAAAAACATGAATCCGTTTATGGCAAAAAAGTGTTTAAACTGTAAAAATTAAAAATTGCCTACATTCCCCCAAAAAAATTTATAAATTTCAAAAAATTGTAAACCCTTTTTCCCAAAATTATTTATAATAAACATATTTCATTGGGGAAAATTTTGTACCCCTAGAAAATTGTAGTTGTAGACCCGCCTAAAATTTTTCTTTTTTGCAATTTTCGAAAATAAAAGTTTTTGGAAAAAAACCCCTGCAACTTTCCCTTTTCCCAACGCCCGTGCGTTTTTCCTCTCGGGCCCCGGCGTGTGTGTTTCCCCGGCGCGTGTGTTTCCCCTCCTGTGCGCGTTTTTTTCCTCTTTTGGGGCGCGGTGGGGTTTCCCTCTGTCGCGTGTTTTTTTTCCCTTCCCGCGTGTGTTTTCTCTGTGCGCGTGTGTTTTCCCCGCGCGTGGGGCCCTTTTGTGCGCGTGTGTGTTTTCCCTTTTGCGCGCGTGTGTTTTTCCCTTTTGTGCGCGTGTGTTTCCCCTTTGTGCGCGTGTTTTCCCCCCGGCGGTTTTTCCCCCAAGCGTGGGGTTTTCCTGTCCCGGTGTTTTTTCGGGCCCGCGTGTTTTTCCCCCGTGCGCGTGTTTCCCCTTTGTGCGCGTGTTTTTTCCCTCTCTGTCGCTTTGTTTTCCTTTTGTCCCGGTGTTGCTTTCTGTCGCGTGTTTTTCCCCTTTGTGCGCGTGTTTTTTCCTTTTGTGCGCGTGTTTTCCCCCCCTTTGCGCTTTGTTTTCTCCTCTGTGCGCGTGGGGTTTCCCCTCTTGCGCGTGTGTTTTTCCCCTTTGTGCGCGTGTTTTTCCCCTTTTGTGCCGTCCCCCTCTCTGTGCGCGTGTGTTTTTCCCCCGAGCGCGTGTGTTTCCCTCTCTGAGCGCGCGTGTTTTTCCCTCTCTGTGCGCGTGTTTGTTTCCCCTCTCTGTGCGCGTGTTTTTTTCCTCTCTGTGCGCGTGTTTTTTTCCCCCTCTGTGCGCGTGTGTTTTTCCCCGTGGGGTGTTTTTTTCCCCTCTTTTGTGCGCGTGGGGTTTTCCCCTTTTTCCGCGTGTGTTTCCCCTCCCGTGCGCGTGTGTTTTCCCCGGCGGTGTGACCCCCTTTTGGGCGCGTGTGTTTTCCTTTTTGGGCGCGTGTGTATTTATCTTTTGGGCGCGGGGTTTTTCCCCTCCGGGCGCGTTGTTTTCCCCGGGCGGTGTTTTTCCCCCGGGCGTGTGTTTCCCCTCTGGGCGCGTGTGTTTTCCCCCCCTTGGGGTTTTTCCCCTCCTGTGCGCGTGTGCTTCCCTCTCTGTGCGCGTTTTTCCCCTCTCTGTGCGCGGGGTTTTTCCCTCTCTGTGCGCGTGTGTTTTCCCTCTTGCGCGTGTGGGGTTTCTCTGTGCGCGTGTGTTTCCCCCCCGGCGCGTTGTTTTTCCCCTCCTGTGCGCGTTATGCACCCCCTCTCTGGGCGCGGGTTTTCCCTTTGCCCCGTGTTTTCCCCTCTCTGTGCGCGTGTGTTTCCCCCGTGCGCGTGTTTTTCCCCTTTTTGTGCGCGTGTTTTTTCCCCCTTGTGCGCGTGTGTTTCCCCTTTGTGCGCGGGGTTTTTCCCTTTTGTGCGCGTGTTTTTTCCCCTTTTGTGCGCGTGTGTTTTCCTCTGTGCGCGTGTGTTTTCCCTCTCTGTGCGGTGTGTGTTTCCCTCTCTGTCGCGTGTTTTCCCTTTTGTGCGCGTGTTTTTTTCCCCTTTTGAGCGCGCGGGGTTTTTCCCTTTTGAGCGCGCGTTTTTTCCCCCTTTGTGCGCGTGTTTTTTCCCCCTTTTGTGCGCGGGGTTTTTTTCCCCTTTTGTGCGCGTGTTTTTTTCCCCCGTGCGCGTGTGTTTCCCCCTTGTGCGCGTTTTCCCCTTTTGTCCCGTGTTTTTTTTCCCCTCCCGTGCGCGGTTTTTCCCCTCTGTGGGGTGTGTTTTCCCTTTTGGGCGGTTGTTTCCTTTTTGGGCGCGTGTTTTTCCCCGGGCGCGTGTGTTTCCCCCGGGCCGTGTGTTTTCCCTCTGGGCGCGTGTGTTTTCTCTGGGCGCGTGTTTTTCCCCCTTGTGCGCGTGTTTTTTTCCCCTTTTGTGCGCGTGTTTTTCCCCTTGGGGGCGCGTGTTTTCCCCTCCTGTGCGCGTGTGTGTTTTCCCTTTTGGGGCGCGTGTATTTTTTTTGGGCGGTGAATTTTCCCGGGCGCGTGTGTTTTACCTTTTGGGCGCGTTATATTTCTCTTTTGGGCGCGTGTTTTTTTCCCTCCCCTTGCGCCTGTTTTTTCCCCTTTGTGCGCGTGTGTTGTTTCCCCTTTTGGACGCGTGTGTTTTTCCCCGCTCTGGGCGCGTGTGTTTTTCCCTCCTGTTTTTTCCCCCTGGGGTGGGGTCCCGGGGGTTTTAATGTACATGACGTTTCCATGATCATGAAATCAAATTAATGTCAGCATATTATTTTTTTTTACTGTTTTTTTGGCCCCAAAATTCTTTATTTGGATTGAACTATATTTACTGTTCCAATTTGTTTCGTCTGATACTCGTAATCATTTCGGGAAAAATAATCATGGAAAAACGATTCTGGTATGACTCTGCAACATATGTACCTAGGCAGTAAATTTTTTTCCCGAATTTACGTCTTTTGATTTTATTATGAGGCCCCAAAAGGGCGAGGTTTGGGGGTATAGTTCAACCCCTGTATTTGGGGGAACCCTTTGCTACGAAAAATTTTTGGTGCAATTGTGAGCACGTCAGTTTGGTTGTCCTCCTGATGCTCCAATAACAGAAAATTCTACGTGCTTAGGGCGGTGTGTCTGCCTTGGGTGTTTGTTTTCCACTGTGTGTGGCTGTTTTTGGGTTCTCCCCCCTTTTGTGTTTTTTTTTTTTTGGGGGGGGGTTTTTGGCCAAAATCAGTTTTTAAATTTAATATAATTTTAATAAACTTTTTTGGGGAAAATTTTTTAAAAAAGTTTTACTTTTGTCGGGGAAAATTTGTTCTTTTAAACTAACCCCAAACTTACCGACACATCAGGTTGTCAATTTTTAAATACATGGTTTTAAGTGAAAATCCTTTTGGGCACGAAAATTTATTTTACTGTATGTTTTATTTATTTAATTAAAAAATGTATTTGACGTATGGGGAAGTAAATCATCTGCCACGCTTTTTTTTTTCAGAAATCCTCAACAATTTAAATAATAATTAAAGATAATTAAAAAATAATAATAATAATAATAAATTTATAAAAGCGAGAGATTAACATTTGAAAATAAAATATTTTCGTTTTTCCGAAAAATAGAAAACGTATTTTAAAGAAACGGGAAAAGATTTTATTTTTTTGTTTGCTAACCAAAAAGGGGGCCCCACCCCAAGCCCCAGCTTTTTTACAAACGAAAGGAAAAACCCAAAAAAATGTACGGTTTTGTAAGGGTTCATTTTGGCCAAACATATCAAAAATTTGTCAATGGATCAAGGGGAAAATGGGCAAAAAACCCGAAAACGAGATGGGGGGGCATTGGCCCGGGAAAAAGAAATAATTTTTTGTTAAAGGATATAAAAATCTTTTTTTAAAAAAGATACAAGACAAATGTTAACAAAACATTTTTTCTATATCATTGTTGTAGTATAGTAAACATTTTTCTTTTGAAAAACGGATAGTTCTAATTGAATAGGGAAAAAGTTACCGCGAAAAAATTTTACTTTTTTAAATTAAATTGTGTACCAATTTTAATTGTTTTTTCTCCTGGTAGTGGGTTTTGAAGTAACGTTCTTGGGGAGCTGGGGTTTCTTGTAGTGGCCTTTTATACTGACCCGTGAACATGATTTCACGTCAGTGTTTTACCTATAAAAAATCAATTTTTACATGAAAAAAGTGTTCCCCCGTTAAAAAAGTCAGTTTTTTCGTACCAAGATTTTGTAAAATATAGGCAAAAGGAAAAGATAGGATTCCAACGTCAATGAAAGGTTGGGGGTATTCGTGTTATTTGGAGAAGGTATTAGTGTCTATTTCCCAAAAAGTCCGTATGAGAGATGTACCCCCAGGTTTTTGGCAAGCGTTTGGGAAAAAAGAAATCTGTTAAATGAAACATATGATCCCGTGCTCACTACAAACTTTTGATAGTTGAATCTCTCCCCCCCTTAGGGATTATTATTTAAATCTTCAAAAAAAATTAATTTGTAATTTGTTAAACAAATTTAAAATTTAATATATATTATATATTTATTAATAAATAGTAAACATAATTTTATATTTGGGTTTAAATTTAAATTTTACGTTTTGTTTTTTTACTTAAAATGGTTTTGTTTTCCCAAAAGGTCTACAGAATTGGTAGCCAGTGGGGGCCTTCTGCGTAAAGGCGTGAAGCTGATTGTTTATTCCTTGTATAAAAATTTCAACACTGCATTTTACACAAGATTAGAGTAATTTTATATAAGGGATAATAATCGTGGTAAATTTCGGGGTGGTGAGCTTGTATAAAACCGGGGAAAAAAAAAATGCCATGCGGATATTTTGATGTTGGGGCTTGAAAAATAGAAATCTATCCTGAAAATTTAACCCCATTAATTTAAAAACCTCTCAAAAAAAATTTTTATGAAAGGGGATGGAAACCAAACCAAAATCTTTATAAAATGAATTTTTTTAAGATATTAAAGAATAAAACCCGATGGTCTTTTTTTTAATTTTATTATTAAAACAAAACATTTTTTTTGTTCGATATTTCCCAAATGAAGTTGAATTGGGCTGTTTTCGTTTTAATGCAAGTTTCTTAAAATTCCTAATTCCTACATCCTTTTACAGGTTTTAGCTTTATTGTATTATAAATATTTTTTTAAACATTTGTGCACAAATTTAACACTTTATACCCATTCCCCATGGGATTAACGGGAAAAAAAAATGGAAAGATTCTCTTTTATACCATTTCTTAACAAGTCAGGTTGCTTTTAATTTTTATAATCGATGCTTTTTTGCATAATATATTTTTTAAAAACCCTTTTTAAATTTTTCTGTTGAATAAAACGTGAAAACTTGTATGACACGGACTTTTTAATTTTTTTGAATTTGATTGCATTTCCCTTTTTGCGATTTTTTCCCTTTCCCCTTTTTACCTTTTTCAAAGGGGACATGAAATGGATTAAAATCCGTTGTTTTCTTTTTTAACCCCCAAATAAAGATATCTAACGATTCAAATTTATCGCTATTTGTATCTTTAAACCCAAAAAAAAAGGTCAAAATTTTATTCTGTTTTTTTTCCCCAATTTTTACGGGAAAAAAGAAAAACCCGTTATGAAACCCAAAAAGGGGTTTTCTACATAAGGGTTAAATTTAGAGTTCCAAAATATTTAAAAGTCGAGCACTAAAATTCTTAAAATACGAATTTAAAAAATGTGTAAATACAAGTTCTTGAAGAAAAAGTTTAAAATTCTGGCATGTAAAGGAGGAGAAGTTATATTTTATTTGTCATATTCTACTTTAAATTACACTAATGTCGCACATATACAAAGTTGCGTCTTAATTTTTTTTTTTTAGTTTTAAAATTCAGCATTCTATATCTCTAATTTCCCCAAATTATTAGTATTTATATCTTTTTTTTAATTGTTTTTTGGTTTTGGGGTTCGTTTTTATTATTATCTTTTTTTTCTATTCAAAAGTGAGTTTTGGGGAAAGGCATAGGTTACACATACAATTCCCTATATTTATCAATACCCAAAGTAGCCTGTTACCGGGTTTTTTCTATTCACACACACACACAGTTTCATGCTTACATTTTTTACATACCCTTTCCCCATCTTAACCTTTTCCATACATCCTTAAACCTTATTTTAAGTGATTACGGCAGGAAATTTAAAACCCATGGTTTGGTTTAAGATGTCCAACAATGGGTTTTAACCTCTCAGCTATTTCGACGGTTTAAATCGGAAAAAACTCCCAAAATTAGTGAAGTTACCTTGGTTTTTTCATCCTTTTTTTAGCAATCCCCATTCTACTTAATAAACATTAAAATTCAATGGGGCGATTCGATAATTTTTTAAAGGACCAAGGAAAAAAGGTTTAAAGGGGCCGATTCGGGTACTCTCGCCCCTGTTTTTCAGAATTTTTTCACAAAAACTAACCAAATTTAAAAGGGTTTATTCTTAAACTGTAATCGGGCGGGCAGTATGGGGTAGTTTTTTAAAAGGGGTGTTTGGTTGAGTCCCCAGGCCACATTTTTACGCCAGCCATGCCGGTGCCTTTGGATGACATTTAAAATAATTCGTTGTAGTGGCGAGTACAGTCGTGGTCTGATTTTTAAAACCCGGACTAATTATGCAATTTCCGTGTTCAAATCCTGCCCTTATTTTTTTTACAGGTAAAAGTTAGGGATTATCAAGTAATAAAAAGTAGGGTTTATTACGGGGGGCTGCTCGATAACATTTTTGGTCTAGTGGTCAAAGGGCTAGAAAGTAAAATGAAGTAATTCGGCCCCAATCCAATCTGGTGGGTTTTATTACAGGTTTTTTTGCCGCAACGGGGGGAGAACAGACCCCCCCAAACGAAGCTTAAAATTTCCCCGCGCACCCCAGGGGTGCAATTTTGGGCCCGAACCCCCCCCAGTTAGGAAATTGGAAAACGCGGGGGTTGGGGGGGGGACTGAAACCCCCCCCAGTAAGGGCAAAAGCGCGCGGGGGGGTTGGGGGAAACCGGGCAGAACCCCTCCCCAAGGGGGGTTTTAAAAACGCGCGGGGGTTGGGGGGGCCGAACCCCTCCCCGAAGGGGGCAAAAAGCGCGCGGGGTTTGGGGAAACGAACCCCCCCCAGAAGGAAAAACCCAAAAGGGGGGTTTGGGAAAATTGAAGGGGCCCCCCCAGAAGGAAATTTAAAAGGGGCGGGGGTTGGGGGGAATTTTGGACAGGGCCCCCAAAGGGGGGCCAAAAAACGCGCGGGGTTAATTCGGGCAGCCCCTCAATGGGGAAAACCAAACACGCGGGGGGGGGCAGAACCCCCCGAAGGGCCAAAAACGCGGGGTTGGGGGAAATTTGGAAACCCTTTCCCCGTAAGGGGAAACAAAAGGGGCAAATTTTGGCCGAACCGGGTTCTGGCCCCGGGGGGCCCTTTTCTTCCTTTCTGGGAGGGGTTTTCCCAAACCCCCCCAACCCCCGCTTTTAAACTTCCCTTCGGGAGGGTTCTGAACCCCCCCCCCGCCTTTTTGGGTTCCCCCACTGGGAGGGGGTTTTGTCCAAAAATTCCCCCCCGCTTTTAAGCCCACTGGGAGGGGCCCCGTCCCGGGTACCCCCCAAACCCCCGGGTTTAATTCCCCTTTCTGGGAGGGGGTTTTGTCCAATTTTCCCCCCCCTTTCCCCCGCTTTTTGGGTTCCCTTCTGGGAGGGGTTTTGTCCGGGTTACCCCCCCAAACCCCCGCGCGCTTTTGCTTCCTTTCTGGGAGGGGGTTTTGGTCCCCCTTAACCCCGCGCTTTTCAAACTACCAACTTGGGGCCCGGGCCAATTTTAATTTTGGGTGGGGCGTAATTTTAAATTTGATTGGGGGGGCTGTTTTTGCCCCGTTGCTTATAATTTCTGGAAAAAACCCACCGGGGTTGTTTCCCAATTACCCCAGTTTATGTTCTGTTTTGACCCTAGACCAACAAAAAATTTTGGGGAAACCCCCCGTTTAACCTACTTTAACCCTTCAGATAATCCGGGTAACTATTACTTCTTAAAAAACGGCATGAACAAGGTTTGGAAAAAAGGTACTCGTAGTTATATCCGGGCTTGTAACCATCAGACCACGGGGCAATCGTACCCCACTAAACGAATGGGTTTTTAATGTCATCCACGCTAGCCGCATGGCATGGCGTAAAAACGCTCACAAGGATGAAAAGGCCCCCCCCATTCAAAACTAGCGCTATACTGTTAAAAACTAGAAACGGGGCCTTGGTGGGACAGATAAAATACACCTATATTAATTAAGTTCACGTTTGTTGTGTGATAATGTACTGCGTAAAAAAAAGAAACGGGGAAACCGAAACGAAACCCAATTTAATTTTCCCCGTCCCGGTGCCTTTAACCCTCAACCATGGGGAAATGCCGGGTTCCGTTTTAATTTTTTTAAAATAGAATAGGATTCTAAAGCATAGGGTCAGTAGAAACCAAGGTAACTTCACTAATGTTGGGGATTTTTTCCCCGGGCCCTTGAGCCAACCGTCGAATAGCTGAGATGGTTGAAAAACCTACTGCTTGGGCATCTTCAAAAAAGCCCAAAGGTTCAAATCCCCAATCACTTAATTTAATAAAGGGTATAAGGTATGTATGGTAAGGGTAAGATGTAAGGTAAGGTATGTATAAAATGAAGCATGAAACTGTGTGTGTGTGAATAGGCAAAATGGAAAGGCTACATATGGGGAAATTTATAAAATATGAATTGTATGTTAACCCATGCCATTTTCCGAAATCACTTCCTAAAAATAGAAGGAAAAAAATAATGAATAAAAAACGAATCCCAGCCAAAGCAATATAAAAAATAAAGGAAAATATAAATACTAATGAACAAATAAATTTGAGATATAAAACCTTGTAAAAATAAAAATCCGAAAAAAAAAATTAAGACTCAACAATAAAAGTACATTAGTTAATTTCCTGGAATGACAAATAAAAATAGCTTCTCCTTTCCTTTTCATGCCCAAAAACTTTAAACTTTTTTTTAAGAACTTGAAAATTTTCTTTTTAAAATTTTTATTTTAAAATTTTGTTTTGACTTTAAATATTTTGGAAATCAAAAAATTCCCTTTGAAAACAAACTATATTTATACAGGGTTCATAACAGGCCTTATTACGTAACAATTGTAGAAAAAAACAACAATAAAATAACCTTTTTTTTTTCAGGTTAAGATAAAAAGCATAACATTTAGCAACCCTTAGATGGGTATTTAGGGTTAAACAAGTAAAAAAACGGATTTTAACCTTTCCGGGCCCCGGTAAAAAGGGAATATGTGGGTAAGGAAAAAACCGGAAAGGGGGAAAGCAATCAAAAAGCGAAAAAAAATTTAAAAATCCGGGCATACAAGTGTTCACGTTTTTTTTCCCCAAAAGAAAATTTAAAAAGGTTTTTAAAATTTATGCAACAAAGCATCGATTATCAAAAACAAAGCAAACCCCACTTGCTTATTAACTGGGGAGATAAACAGAGAATCTTCCATTTTTTTTTCGTTAATCCCATAGGAATTTGGGATAAGGTTTGATTTTGGGGCACAAAAAAGCAAAATATTTATAATACAATAAAACCAAACCCGTCAAGGATGAAAGGTTGGGGAAATCAGACAACTTGCATTAAAACTAAAAACAGTCCCTATCTCAACTTCAGGAAAAATCGAACTTGAAAAAATGTTTTTCGTTTTTAAAAATCAAATAAACACAAAGAACCCCTTTATTTCTATTAATATCGTACAAAAAATTTCATTTTATAAAAAGTTTGTTCCGTTTCCCTCCCCCTTTTCATATAACATTTTTTTAAATTTCATTTAAAATAGGGTTTAAAATTTTAGGATTTCCCACTTTTTCAAGACCATCAAAATATCCCCCATGGCATTTTATTTTTTCAGGTTTTTTACAAGCTCACCATCCCTAATTACCACGATTTTATCCCTTTTTATACAACATACTCCAAAACTTGTTGGGTGCAGTGGAAAATTTTTTACAGGGAAACAAAAAAATCAACTTCACGCCTTAAGGAACTCCACTGGTCCCAAATTTGAACCTGTTGAAAAAAGAAACCAATTTTAGTCTGAAACAAAAAGTCAAATTAATTTAAATAAAAATAATATGTTATACTATTTATTAATAAATTTTAATTTTATATTAAACGTTAATTAATGTTTTTAAATATTGACAAATTTTAATTTTTAAAAATTTAAATAAAAATACACTAAGATAGGAGAGATTTTAACTATCAAAAATATTGGAAATAGACCTTAAGGGTCATATTTTTCATTTAACCCGATTTTTTATTCCTTTTTAAAACCTTGACTTAAACCCGGGTTAAAATTTTCATATTGCGGACGGGGAAAAAGACACTAATAGCACTACTCTACCAAATGGGGGCGAATCCACCACCTTTATTGACGTTGGTTTTACCCTTTTTCCCATATATTTTTTTGGGAAACTTTGTATTTTTCAAAAAAATTTATTTTAAAGGTGGGAACACCATGTAATACTGGTATTTATGGTTTCAAACTTGGTTTTAAAACATGTTCATCTTTCGGATCAACAGCTCACTGAAATCCCCGCTCCCCCAAAAACGTTACTTCCCTTTTCCGGAGAAATTAAACAATTAAAATTAAAAAAGTTTTGGTTTAAAAAAATCTTTTTTGCTGCGTAACTGTTTTATTCAATTAGAGACTAAAGTTTTTCAAAAGAAAAATTTACTATACTACAACAAATATAGAAAAAGATTTAGTTAACATTTGTCTTGTATCTGTTTTAAAAAACTTTATATCCTTTAACAAAAATGGGAATTTAGCTTGGGCAATGTCCCCCCCTCTCGATCGGGTTTTTTCCCGTTTTCCCCGATCCATTGAGCAAAAGTTTTAAGGGGTTTTTGGCCGTAAATGTAGCTTCACTTGCGTTAATTTTTTTGGGCCTTTTCCTTTAGGGGGGAGCCAGGGGGGTGTCTCTTTGTTGCAATAAAAAATCAAATCTATTCGTTTACCTTACAAATACTTTTCTATTATTCGGGAACGAAAATATCTAGTTTTTAAATTTAATCTCTCGTTTTATAAATTTATTATTATTATTATTATTTTTTTAACTTTTTAAATATTATTTAAATTTTTTGAGGATTTCTGAAATAAAAAAACGTCGAATGATTTTTCTTCCCCCTACGTCACATACAGTTTTTTACTAAATAAATAAAAACATTGGAAAAAAAATTTTTTGTGTCCCGAGGGCTTTCACTTCAAAATACTATTTAAAAAATTTACAACCTGATGTGCTCTGTAAGTTTGGGGTTTCCCGTTTTAAGAAAAAAATTTTCCCAAAAACAAGTAAAACATTTTTCAAAAAATTCAAAAATTTATTCAATTATATTCAATTAAAACTGATATTTTGGCCTAAGAACTCCCCAAAAACGAGAGAAACACACACATAGAGAATCCCAAAAAAAAACCACACACAGTGGGGGAAACACAAACACCCACGAGGCAGACCCCACGCGCCCCAAGGGATGAATTTTGCTGTTATTGGAGCATGGGAGGACAACCATAACTGGGCGTGCTACACAATTGAAGGACTAATTTTTAGAAAAAGGGTTTTACCCGAATACGGTGGGGGAACTATATCCCAAAACAAATCGCTCATTTCCTCCATAATAAAATACAAAAAACGTAAAATTTAGGAAAAATTTTCTGCCTAGGTACATATTTTGCAGAAATCATACCCGAATCTGCCCTGTATTATTTTTTTTCGCAATCGATTACGGGGGATCAAAGAAACAAATTGTTTAACAGTAAATATAGTAGTTCAATCGATTGTAAACGAATTTTGACCCAAAAAAACACAGTAAAAATAAAAAAATATCTTTTACATTTTTCCGATTTCTGATCGGAAACGTCATTTCATTAATCCATGTGTTAGGAAAAAACGCACCCAGAAAAGGGAAACACACACGCGCCCAGGCGGGGAAAAACACACGCGCCCAGAGCGGGGAAAAACACACGCGTCCAAAAGGGGGAAACCCACGCGCACAAAAGGGAGGAAAAAAACACGCGCCCAGAGAGAGAAATATACACGCGCCCAGAAAATAAAGCACACGCGCCCAAAAAGAAATACACACGCGCCCAAAAAGAAATACACACCCCCCAAAAGGGAAAACACCCACAGGAGGGGAAAAACACGCGCACAGAGGGGGAAAACACACGCGCACAGAGGGAAGCACACGCGCACAAAAGGGGGGAAAAACACGCGCAAACAAACACACGCGCCCCAAAACCCCACGCGCCCAAAAGGGGAAACACCGCCCAGAAACACCCCCACGCGCCCAGAGAAAAAACACGCGCCCAGAAAGGGAAAACACACGCGCCCAAAAGGAAAAAAACACACGCGCCAAGGGCCACGCGCACGGGGGGAAAAACACGCGGACAGAGGAAGCACACAGCGCCAGAGGAAAAACACACGCGCACAAGGGGGAAACACACGCGCACGGGGGAAAAAACCACGCGCACAGAGAGGGAAAAAAACGCGCACAGGGGGAAAAAAAACGCGTGGGAGGGGAAAAAACGCGCGCTCAGGGGGAAACACACGCGCTCAGAGAAAACACACGCGCAGGAAACACCGCACAGAGAGGGGCCCCCGCGCACAAAAGGGAAAAACACACGCGCCGGAGGGGGCCACGGGGCACGGGGGAAAAACACACGCGCCAGAGAGGGGAAAAACACGCGCCGGAGGGGGCACCGCGCACAGGAGGAAAAAAAAACGCGCACAGAGGGGGAAAAAAAAGCGGGACAAAAGGGAAAAACCCCCCGCACAAAAGGGGAAAAACACGCGCAAAGAGAGGGGAAAAACACACGCCAAAGGGAAACACACACGGGAAAAGAGAAGGGGAAAACACACGCGCACAGAAAAACCCCACGCGCACAGGAGGGGAAAACACGCGCACAAAAGGGAAAACACACGCGCACAGAAAAACCCCACGCGCGCAGAGAGGGCCCCGCGCACAGAGGGGAAAAACACGCGCACAGGAGGGGAAAAACACACCCCACAAGGGGGAAAACCCCCACGCGGACAGAGGGGAAAACACACGCGCACAGAGAGGAAAAAAACACCGCCGGGGGGAAAACACACGCGCCGGGGAAACAAACACGCGCCGAGAGGGGGAAAAACACGCGCACAGGAGGGGAAAAAAAACGCGCACAGAGAGGGGAAAAACACGCGCTCAAAAGGGGAAAAACCGCGCGCTCAAAAGGGGAAAAACACACGCCAAGAGGGGAAAAACACGCGCACAGAGGGGAAACACACGCGCACAGGAGGGGAAAAACACACGCGCCGGAAAAACACGCGCCACAGAGAGGGCACGCCAAAGGGGAAAACACACGCGGCCAAAAGGAAAACACGCGCCGGAAAACACCGCGCACAGAGAGGGAAAAACACACGCGCACAGAGAGGGAAACCCCACCCCCAGAGAAAACACACGCCAAAGGGGAAAAACACACCCCACAAAAGGGGAAACACACGCGCACAAAGGGGAAACACACGCGCACAAAAGGGAAAAAACACCGCACAAAAGAGGGCACACACCCCACAGAGGGGGAAACACCGGGGCACAGAGAGGGAAACACACACGCCACAGAGGGGAAAAACACACGCGCGCAAAAGGAAAACACCCGCACAGAGAGGGAAAAAAAAGCCAGAGAGGAAACACACACGCGCACAGAGGGGGAAACACACACGCGCACAGAGAGGGAAACACACGCGCACAGAGAGGGAAAACACACACGCGCACAGAGAGGGAAACACACACGCGCACAGAGAGGGAAAAACACACGCGCACAGAGGGGGAAACACACGCGCCCAGAGAGGGAAACACATGCGCACAGACGTTGAAGAGAATGTTTTCAGGGATTTATTCGTTGAATACTCTATTTTTCGAAAATTGCAAAACGGAAAAAAGTTTAGGCGTGGGTCTACAACTACAATTTTTTAGGGTACATATTTTTCCCCCAATGAAATATTTTTATTATAAATAATTTGGGAAAAAGGGTCATGCAATTTTTCGGAAAATTTTAAGTTTTTGAATGTAGGCAATTTTTAATTTTACAGTTTCCCTTTTCTGCCATAAACGGATTCCCTGTTTTTTTGTAATGTTTGTTCGTGAATTAGGTTTTTTTTAAAGGGCGCTTTAAAAGAACGGGGGGTCTCAGGTTTTTTTAAAATTGGGAAATTTAATTTTTTTCGCCGTTTCTCCCCAACTACAATTAAGATATCCTTTTTTAAATGGAAATGTTCGGGAAAAAAGATCTAGAAAATAATGTGGGTGTTTTTTAAAAATGAGTTTTTTGTGTCAAACACTGGCAATTTTCATTTCCTTTAAATCATTTTCTTAAAAGGGAAAATTTCTATTACATTTTTTCCTTAAATATCGGAAAGGAGGTTAAGAGAATGGTGCAGGGATCATGTGTGTTGGGAAAAGCCCCCTTTTTCCGGGAAAAATTTAAAATTCAAAGTATTTCCCGTCGTCCTATAACTACAATTAATTTAAAATAAAGGAAAAGTTTTCATCAAAAAAGGGCTTCAAAGACGGTCATTTAAATATTTCAGAAATGAGTTTTTGGGAAAATTTTCAAACCATGACAATTGTAATTTTCTTTAAACCATTTTTTCTTAAAAAGGGACAACAAAATTTTTTCTAAATTTAATTTTTTCAAAAATAAAGGCAATTTAAAAAAAAGGGGGAGGTTTAATGTTAGTTAAAAAAGCTGGATTGTTCGAAAATTCAAAAAATATTTTTTTTGGGTTTTTTACAATTGTAAAAATACCATTTTAAAAAAAAAAATATTCATCAAAAAAACATTTCTAATAAATTTATTGAATGTTCCGTTTGAGAAATTTTCAAAATTTGTCGAAACTCCAAATATCCTCTTGTGAAAGGAAAAATTTAAGCGATTCCCGGTAGTGGGAAGCTATAAGATAAATTTGTATATTATTTCATATTTTTTGTTCTTTTTTTTTACATTCAAATTTTTGTTTAAGTTTCAAATTAATCTTTTTGAAATTCTTAAAATTTTTTTAAAATATAATAAAAAATTTAGGAAATCAAAATTGGGGAAAATTTAAAAATGGCAACCCGGGCATGAAACTGGAGCTGAATTTCTGTTAATTACGTCTCGTTGTTGTAACTTTTAGTTGCATGAAAGCAGTTATAATAGTGAAATTTTTGTTTATAAATGCTTGGAAAAAATTATTTTTCCCCCAAATTTTTAAAGATTTTTCAATGAGTTTTTCAAAATGATGGCATGTGTTAATTCGAAGAAAAATTATGGTATTTACAACCGTTCTTTTAAGGCGGGGAAAATAGTTGCTGTTTAACCCAAATAGTTTTTTGATAACGACTTCCTTTTTCCCAAAAATAATCCCCTTTCCCTGAAAGTAATTATAATTTTTTGTATTTTAGAAAAATTTGAGATAATTGAACTAGCCGTGATAAAAATTTTGTTTAACATAAATAATTCAAAAGACCTAATTTCAAAAATAGGTAAATAGGGTTTTTAAAAGCTTTTCGGTAGTGTCGCCCCCAAAAAAAAAGTTTTTCCCTTTTAGCCCCCCTTTTCCCCCCTCCTCCCCCCAATCACCTCTCCTTTTTTTAGTTGCCGCCGACTGTTCCACTTTTGCTGCAGACAACCTGCGCCTGATTCTAAGTCTAGACTGAAAGGAAAGAAAATGTCAAATCATTTCCATTAGGGCCCGGTTTTTTTGTTCAGTTTCCCCGGTCACCCCCATCCGATCAGGTTTTCGTCGTTTTTTGATCCATTGAGCAAATGCTGGGAAAGGCCCTTTTTTTTGCTTTGGGCATAAATGCTTCATTTCCTGTGCAAGTCTTCAAAATTCAGTGGGGAAAAACAATAATTCAAATTATCGTTTCCATGTTGTCGCGGGAGAAATATTATTCCGAAAGGGCAAAAATGGATAAGAAAAAATTTATTGCCTTTTTTTCCTTTAAAATAGATTTTTTTACATGGGGGGTTTTTTTTTAATTTTAAGTAGTATATGACTGAGTTTAGGGATCACAAATTTTGAAAATGTCACACAACCCCTTTTTTTCCATAGCACCCTTTTTTACTGCTTTTTTACTAAAATAATTAAAATAAATAAATAAATTCAAAACCACATACCCGTCCGTCCCTCTTCCCGTATGACTGCCCAGTCTTGTTCACTTTCTAATCTTGAAGCATAACAAGGAATCTTGTTGACTGTTTTTAGTGGGGTGTGTTTTACAGAGATTTATTTGGGGTTTTTTTCATTAAATATTTTTAAATTTTAAAAAATTTAAAATTTTTTAGAACCGGCTTCGTTTGGCTAAGGGAATTTTTTTTAAGTGGTGATCAAAGGTAAGGAAAAGTTTTCATTATGATATAAAACCATTATCGTTATTAGAAGATGGGAAAGGGGGTGGTTGCAGTCAGTTTCAATTCATAGAAGGTCACTAGATGTCACTTTGTTGGGGGGTACAGTTACTTTAATGCCCAATACACATCTCATTAGAACTATGAATATTACAACATTTTCTGGGCACGAGTTATGTATTCGTGTTATATTGACAAAGATTATCGTGTCGCCATTTTTTTAAAACTATGGGGTTTTCAATGATCTAATTCTAAAGGGGTGGTAGTAATTTGGGCCCCATGGAATCAAGTTCCCTAAAGAGATGGAACAAAAGCAAACAGGTTATTAAAAAAAAAGAACATGTTTAAGAAATAATTTTCCCCTTTCTCACGAAAACCCTCTGCATTGGAAACTCTTTTCCAAAGCTGTTATGCGATGGAAAGTTTTGAAAGAATCAAGGGGGATGATGCCAACCCGCTTACACACTTGCATGACACAGAAGATATCTGAAAAGTTTTTCAAATACTCATTACTAAACAATAATACAACATTTGTCAATCAAAAATTTTGCATTTTTTTAAAGTTTAAAACATTCAGGCCGAATTTTCAAGATGTGGGTTTTTTTCCCAATTTTGGGGAAAAAACCAACTACCTGAAAAAAACTTAACATATAAAAAAATTAAAATAGCAAAAAGTATTGTGATTTTTTTAACACATGTTTTTTAGGCAGTATTGGCATTTTTGAAGAAAAGATACTGAAAAAACCGTCATATTAATAAAAATTACCTGGATCAAATTTGAAAAGCCGATATGGTTGGGGTTTTTCCCGCTCGTAATAGTTCTTCGATTTTCATATGTCGCATGAAAAACTACCTGAAAAAAACCCTTTAAAAATTTTTTCTTGTAAAAATAATTAATTATTATAATAAAATTTTTTAACTAAAAAAACTGTACTTTACTGGTTTTTATTAAAAAGCAATCCCTTTTTTTACAAAGGGGGTTACGCTTTTATTTTTCCCTGTTACACGAAATACTAGCCCCGGAAAAAAAACAGAAAAAATTCCCCTTTTCAAGTTATCAAACATACATAGACACATTTCGACATTGAAACATTTTGCAAAGGGTTTTAAAATATTGCCTTTTGGGTTCATAAAAACTTTTTAAACTTCGAAAATTAAAAAATGATGTTCTGTCTTTGATCCAACAGCAAGGTAATGGGGTGGTTACCAAATATCTAAAAAATTTTAAAATGTCTTTTACAAAATTAACATATACATATAAAAAAAAACACTGACAGCTGTTTTATTAAAGTAACTCAAAATCCTAGATCGCCAAAGTTCACCACAGTAGCAGACTGTACCTTTTCCGTTAATTTAAAAATTGGGGTAGTTCTCCCCCAAACTTCCATGTCACATGGAAAAAAAAACTACCTGAAAAAACACTGAACGGTAATTCCCTTTCTTTGAAAAAGAAAAGAAAATATTAAAACAATATTTTCCCCCACATAAATACAATTTTCTGAAAAATTAAAAAATTAAATTTTTCCCTTTTTCAATTGCAATTAAATTTCAAAAAATTTTTCAGAAAAAAAAAGCAGACACTATTTCCCAATTAATAAACGATGGGACACTATTCCCGGGCCCCACCCGGCCCTCAATTTTTAGCCATTTTGAGACCTGGCTTCCCAACCCTTTCCCTTGTTAACTAGAGGTGATAAAAATTCCAAAACTTTCCATAAAGTTTTCAATTTTCCCTTTTGTGGACTCGTTTTCGTTTTTCCCTATCCTCATTCCCCGCTGCCATCTATGGGCCAAAAAAATTTTTTATTTTCAACTTTTCCTTTCTTAATGGGGGAACCGGGAAAAATTACTTCAAAATATTAAAATAAGTTTAAACCCCAAATTTTAAATAGAAATTTTCATTGAAAATTAAGCCTTTTTTAAAAAAATGGTGATTAGGATTCAAAAAGCGAAAATTTTAAGCTCTTTTCACAAGAAATTAATGGGTTTAGCCTTCATCAAGTCATTTGAAAGCACTTCCACTCCCAAATGCATAATGTATTTAAAAACAATTTGAAAAAGTAACGGGGTGAGAGGTATGAAAACTACATTTGGGGTAATTTTTTAAAAACAAAAAAGATACCAAAATAAACAACTTACATTAAACAAATACAATAAGCACTATCATTGAAAAAAATTTAAAAAATTTGGGGCCCAATTTTTGGGAAAAAGGGTTAACGTTTTTTAAAAAGGGGAAATTTTTACTTTTTTTTCCCCGGGGGAAAATGCTGTTTAGAAACTTTATTCGAAAATTACCAAAAAATACATGTCTCAAAAATAAAAATAACAAAGCCTCAAAAAAATAACAACAAAATGAAGGATAAAAAAAAAATTACATTTTTGTAAGTTTCGAAAAAAAAAGAATAGAGAAATATGGCTTTTTTTTCGTATAAAATTTTTTTCAAACCCAAATAAAAAAATTTTTAAAAAAGGAACCATTGTTTTTTTTTTTTAAACTGCAAATTTGGAACCAGAAAATTAAAATTTACAAAAAAAACTATGTAAACTTAAATGCAAAACTATTTAAGGGACAAGTTTTATTTTAAGAAAAAATATCTTCAAAATTTGAATTTTCAAAAAATTGCCGGAAAAAAATTTATACACCGAAATTTCAGGGGTTCAGAAAAACAGGCAAAACCAAAAAACAGGCGAGACCAAACAAAAAAGACGAGACCAAACAAACATCGAAAACCAAAAAAAACAGGAGAGAACAAAACAACAGGCAGACCAAACAAAAAAAACGAGACCAAACAAACAGACGAGACCAAAAAAACAGGCAAAACCAAACAAACAGGCAGACCAAACAAACAGACGACACCCAAACAGACGAGACCAAACAAACGGGGGAGACCAAACAAACAACGAAAACCAAAAAAAAGACGAGACCAAACAAAAAACGAGACCAAACAAACAGAGAGACCCAAACAACGAAAATCAAACAAAAAAAACGAGGGCCAAACAAAAAACGAGACCAAACAAACCCCGGGGGACCAAACAAACGGGGGAAAACCAAACAAAAAGGCGAGACCAAACAAACAGACGAGACCAAACAAAAAGACCCAGACCAAAAAAAACAACGAGACCAAAAAAACAGACAGGCCAAACAAACAGGCAGACCAAACAAACAGACAGACCAAAAAAAGACGAGACCAAACAAACGGGGGGGGACCAAACAAACAGACGAGGCCATAACAAACAGACGAGGGATACAAAGGACAAAACCAACCCAAAAAAACCAGACCAAAAAAAAGCGTACTTGAACCTGCAGACTATTTTTTCCAAAAAAAATCTTCAAATAATGTCCTACATTTTTTTTTATCTTACGTATACATTATTTCCCGTAAGTCATTTTATTTCAATGTTCAGTGAAATCTTCACAATTTTAAAAAAATTAAAAAGCCCATTTTTTTTTAAAACCCTTTAATTTTCTTTATTAAAATTTGGGAGAATAAGTAACATGTTCATAATTATTCATTATTTCAGTCGTTTAAATCTTTCTTATTTTTCTCCTCTGAAGCTGTCCTCACTTCAATCTAATTTTACGCTTAAAAAGAAAACCTTTAAAGGTATAGGTTTTAAAATTTTTGGCACATTTCTGACAATGTACGTGTTCTAACGATTCATTTCCCCAATAGTAAAAAAGCGAGGGATTTGCATTCTCAACTTGCCTGGGACGGTCCACGTTTTTAAACAATCTTGTTGGGGAACATCTTTTTTTACCATACGTTGATAAATACAAAGTGTTTTGAAAAAAAACCCCATTATTTATCCAATTGTGTAAAAATTGTGATTTATAAAGTCGGGGTGCATTTTCTCACGCCTTGTAAAACCGGGGAAATTTTGGGTATGGCAGTCCCGGGGGAAAGACTTTTCGAAGGTGATGGGCCAGATTTTTCTTAGTCCGGGATAAAATCAAACTATAGTTCTTTTTCTGTCTGACTACACTACATTTTTACACTTACCGTACAACTGTCTCCATCATATCCTTTATTCATCACATCGTTTTATATTACATTTAAAAATTTCCCTAAAGATGTGTCAACGGGTTTAAAGGGGTTCATCCCCATTAAAATAGAACCAGAATAATTTTATTGGGGCATACACCCAAACTCTGAGTTTCCAAAGGGTTTTGGGCTTCCTCTTTTCTACAGAAAACACAATTTCATGCCCGACAAATGGAAAAACAAAACACAATGATTAACAAATGCAGTGGTACATTTTTTAGTTCATCTTTTAGATTAAGTACATCCCCAACATTTTAAACTAGTGCTGGGGTGGCACAGACATTCTCTGAGAAAAGTTTCCTAATTTTCTTGGTGTAGGCTGAGTTAACTGTCTTGCCCCATCCTCTTTTCCAGTTGTCGTTTTTTCCCAATGCAAAGTACATTTTTTTAAAATTTTTTCCCAAATTTTTGGGTTTTTTAAAAACACCAGAAACATTACTTTAAGAAAATTAAAGAAGAAATAAAACTTTCATAAACGACAATTTTCATTAAAAAGTATATTACATACAAGAAAAAAAAAATTTCCAAATAACCCCATGGTATGAACTTTCATCGGAGTCTTGAGTTTATGTTTTCTCATGTGAGTACATGAACAAACTCTTAGAATATACTTTTTGGAAAATTTGACACTTACTGTATTTTGCCCCTTTCCCAAATTTTTAATTTTTGGAAAATTTTGTCCCTTTTACTTGCATCTCAAAATACAAACAAAACTTCAACATTATTTTAAAAATGTTATTTTTATTATTTTATTATTATTATTATTTTATTATTATTTTTATTCATTAGTAACATTTTTTAAAAAGAGTTGTCAGTGCCATGAATATTTTTTTTTACCCAAGGGGTTGATTTCATTATGCCTTAAACACCAAAACCAAAAAGTTCACAATATACGAAATTTATTATATGCTATATAACCCAAAATCTGAATATTACCTTTTGAGTTTTTATAAGAAAAAAAAATTTAATGCTTACGGAAGGACCCCAAAAACTTTTCTTGTTAACAGGCTGGCCCCCGGTTCTGTTTACGGCACGAATTTTCAGAAAGCTAGAAAAAATACCAAAAGATACATTCACGCTAAAAAATTAAAAGCATTTTTTTAATTTCTATTTTTGGGGGGTTAATTTTTCTGCTGTACTAAATGCAGTACAAACAAAATTTCGTTGTATGATTCAAGCGCGGGGCCCCCCACAACCACAATTACGCTGGTTTGTCAGGGTTTTCCTCCCTTTTTGGGTGTTCTTTTTCAGTTCCGCATTGCCAAATACTTCTACTTTTATGTAATTATTCCCCCAGTTTATTAAAATGAAAAAAGGGAAACGGGCCTTTAAAAAAATTTGGGAAAAATTCCTTGGGAAATTTGGGTTTAAGATGTGCGATGAACCATTCTTCAAACAAATAAATTTTAAATGCAGATGTATGCAAAGGAAGTGGGAAATTTAAATATTCAACTTTTGTACGGAATATACTCTGATGAAAATTTAAAAAATTAAAAACAAACAACTTCGGCGGTGTCTGGCAAAACGTTGGGAAATCATTTTTAAAAAATTATTTCCTTTAAAGTTAACCCTGCATTTTTAACTAAATTAATTTTAAAAAAATTTTTATAAATAATTAAAAAACCCCAGCATTAATTTTAAAAACATTTTTTAAAAAGATACGCGCAAATAACTTTTCATAACCCAAAGTTCCCTGGAGAAAATAAATTAAAAAAAAATAATTTTCTTATGCCATCTCTTCCAAAACACTGAATTTTTTATTTTTAGAAATATAAAAAATTCAATAACTGAAAGGAACTTTTGCCTATTATCCCAAATCTGTAGACCACTTGGGGGTGAAAATATAAATAAAAATATACCTTTGAATCTTTTACTTATAAAATCTATACAAATTTATGCCCAACTTTTGCCTTTTATCTAAAACTGTCCCCGTTTTTTACCCCTTAAATTTATAAAACTATTGAGCGTAGGCGGGTTCCTGTACAGGACCCCAAGAGATATTTGGGAAAGTTGGGCGGGCCCCTTTTAATACAAAATCAAAATCATTTATATGGCTTACTGTCAACCAAATATCCGGGGATTATTTATTCTTTTTTGTTTCCTTTTCCCCCCCGCTGAGACATAAAAAAAACATACAAAATGCAATCAATAAACAACAAAACACAAAACCCGAAAAACAAAATCACATTCCCCATTTACACAATCGACAAAAAAAAAAAAAAAATCATTCACCGAATGGGATTCCCCATTCTGTCTGAATATAGCCAATTTTTTCCCAAAAAATTGGGCTTGTCAAAAATCTAATCTTTCTTTTTTATTTATCTGAACTAAAATTACGCAGATTTCCTTTTTAAAATCGGCCATCCCGAAAGCCATTTTCCATGTCCCCCTTATACATGGCATCCATTAATTCATCTCCCCAGGGCCATCCCTTTCCCCCACGTTTGTTAACGAAAATTTACTTTAAATGAAGAATATCCTGATTAAAACTACCTACCAATTATACTAGTTTTGTTAATTATGATCGACATTATATGACAGTGTTCCAAGAACACCAGCTGTGAAATATATAAATATCTCTTCCATTGTTTTATCTTCCATTAACGACAGTTACTAAACACATATATTTCCAATTTATCTTCAAATCGAACGTAATTTTCATTAAAATCAAATTTTTCGGAGTGTTTCAACATGAATCCGTATCTGCTTACTTGACCGCGCTCTTCGTCATTGTTGTGTCCGATCGTCAGTTTTATTCTTTGCATCACACGATCGCTGTTGCTCTCCACAAAATATTATATATATCATTTAATTTAATTCATTTGCTCCTATGTAGCCTCTGGAAGTTTCCCACACAGGACTGTTACTATAATTTTCTAAACATTTATTCTGCTGGTTCTGTGTTTGTTTGTATTGCTTCACTGCCTCTTAATTTTCGCCACAACTACCTTTGATTTACTGAACCTTAAAGTACAACAATACTACATTATGTCTGCTTACAAGTTGAATTTATACTTATACAAAATGTTCATATCTTTCTGAATGCGTGATGCGATTTCCTTCAACAATTTAAAACGACTTCTGCCATGAACGCTACTACCATCTTGTCCCACTAGAATTTGTCGCGTTTTCCGTTTACTTCTCTTAAAACCATTGCCATATCGTTTCATCTGTTTTAGTTCATGTTAATGTTATGCATTTTCTATTTATCTTTGACTTGTGCTCATTCTCAGAATTATGAATATTACATCTCCCTGTCAAGATGCTGCCTGATATACAATTGTCACGATGAGTCTACATCTAGCATTACATACTGTTGGTCCTGCTCTCACCACGCATCCTCCACTCGGCACCTGTTACAGTTCAACGGCCATCGTTGCCTGTGTTGGTGAACTGATCTGCACCAATGCGTCTCTAGTACACACACCGTTTCCTGCTGTTTGCGACGACACACTGCAATGTTTGGTGGCATCGCATTAAGTCGGTAACGCTCTACTGCCCATCAGATTATTATCGCATATTTACATGCCACTAGGATTAGATGAGTCGATAACGAACATTTTAAAGACTCGATTGATGTTGAGAGCATTGTTTTGATATATACTATATTAACTCATCACATAACTCACAGACTCGGCTTCTGTATAATTTAACATTAGCCAGGCTTTGAATCATTTCGTCCTCGTCTATTACAACATTATTGTTATTGAGTACTGTGATAGCACGACCGTCGCATCGGAAAGAATTTCAAACAATTTGATCGGATGAGACGAGTGAAGAGCGACTAAACTCGTCCCCACACAAATTGTCCCGACAGAAATGTTTTGAGCCTGCTACAAGCTGTTGACTTCGCAACTGGTCATACATCATCTTCATCAAAGTCACTATTCTAAACCGCCGACTTCCGTGGCATTACATCAACGGCTCTCTTGGCACCGAAGTGCGCTTCCATGGTGTTACATTGATTATGTAATTAATTAATACTTGTTCACACCGAACGCTTCTGAACCACGCTCGGTGATTTTCCGCGACACATATACCCAAACAACGACAATTCCTCATCACTGTTCGCTGGGTTGCTCTGTGGATGTCGCATCGCCGAGATGGACGGAAATCCTAACGTCATCTCTTTCCATCTTCACAGGAACTGTGTACTCTGTCGCTCAATATCTTAGTCGGCTTCATTACTTCATAAATGGCTTCACTTGCCGTATACAGTTGGCGGCACTGGGCTTTCTTATCGGAAATATCTGCACAAACGAAAACATCTATTATTACCATTAGTGCTGGTTTCAAACTGGTCTGCAACGGCCCATATAACCAATTGCACAATCTCGTGCTCTGGTGGCAAAATAGTCACTATTCACTCTTCGCAGCGTCTGTTCGGTTGTCGTCTTGACAGACGTCGTGGAACTCGCCATTTGTCGCACCTCTCTTCCCATATTCGCCAGTAATAGTAATCTGATAAGATCGCAGTGATTTTCCCACCCCAAAATGCCTATAATGTTCATGTGGACGTGGCCACCTGCGACTTCTTCTGTATCCATATTTGAAACTTCTCTGGCCCACCAATCTTCTTAACAAGATTCTTCAAATCTTCCACCATTTAGTCCTTGTCTTCCTTGCGGATTCGCTTCTATCGTACGGCTGGCCATCAATCAACTTGCATATTTCCTGCACGAACACGTTTCGCTGTTACGCATATTGATAATTGCTCTTGTCGTCCATCGGGCCACTTTCTCACCTGAATGACTGCCATCACATCATCCAGGGCCTTCTCCTTCACCTGACTTGACAAGTAATCATAACAGGCTGGTCTTCGTACATTCGATCTCGAATTGAAACTGTTGCAGCCACAAAGTCCACCGTAACAGTTTGTCATTATGCGTGTGGCTTCATCAAAATATTAGTATTTTGTCCGTAATTATGGTAAACAAGCCCTACCAGAATGTTCTGAACTTGCCTGCCCACACACAGCAAGAGCTTCCAACCTGTCGCCGTAATTCACTCGCCTTTAGTGCGACTGTCCAGTTTCACCATCTGTTGTTCGCCAGATCGCCCAGTTGAATACAGCAGCTCAGAGCGAATCCACTGCTGTCCGTCTGTACGTACATTCTACGTCGAAAATCCGATATTGTACTATACACGCGTCTGAAAGGTCAGCAACTCCTCGAATGCTCAATGTTGTGTCCACTGCCATTTGTTTCTTCCTTAACAAGTAACAGCAGGCGCACTTTGCGAGTAATTCATGAATCGCGCATAGTTACATATTCCAAATATCCGCAATCCTGCACATTTTGGGTGGTATCTGAATTATTCCCCATTTTCCTGCACTTCATCCTGCACTTGATATTTCGTGCCCATGAATTGCACTCTGACACAAACTCGCATTTAAATCACTCGTTGAACTTCGAAAATCTCTAATAATTTCCAAATTTCTGTGGTGATTCTAAATCCTTCGAAAACAAATAACATCAACGCATCACCATAGTGTCTTCAATCAACCGGGATTACATCGTTCAACATCGGATTAGCGCTGCTCAGAATTCTTCAACTGAACGGCAGTCCGTAAATGAATACACCGTCCTTCAACGAAGCGATAATTGTTATTTCTGCTTCACAATTGATCTGCCAGTACGCGGATGAAAATCTAACAGCGCTGAAGATTTACCTCCTAACTCATCACCATTTCATTTACAGTTGGTATGTTTGCTACCGCGGAATCGTGACCATGTTGAGTCTTCTCGCGTCTAGACACAGACGAATGCTTCCATTTTTCTTCACTATCACGACCAACGGACTTATATACAAATATTGCCTTGACAACGCCCTCTGCTCCATTTCAATAGTTGGCGTGCACCTGTCAGAACACTTGTAAATGGATATTGTTTCAGAGAATTGTCGCATCTTTCAACTGCAGCTTGAACTTACAGCCCTTCACCGGCCTGACGACTTAAAAACACACAAATTCTCTAACAGCTATGTGAACTCTACTGACAGCCTCCTGATCGATGACTCTTCCGCAACTCCTTTCTAACATTTGGAGAATTTCTTCCATACTAGCTTGTGTCTGTCTCCTTCCGTTTCCGCCCCATCAAGTTCAGCGACCACTGACTCACTTTCATAGGAACTCGTGACTGAGTATTATCTTCCTGTCTACGTCCACGACGGCTTGACAAGCATCCAGTGCGTCCATCCCACGATACGTCGGATCAGCCCTCGACAACGATTTGCCTACTCGATCGTTACTTCCCAAATCTATCTCCAACCAGACGGTTTCCTGTAGTGTTATTGCCTTCCTATTCGCCATGATCACGCGAAGCTTCCGTCGGTAATTCAATCAACATGTGCCCTTCCGCACCTTCAAAATTGACACTGCACTAATACTGCTGCCTGTACTTACGCCAGCGCCTGAACTTCTCCTGTAGCACCTGCCTGCAAATCGGGCATTTGCTCGGCCCTGCGCCTCTGCTGTTTCTTCAGCAATTCGTCACCTAACGACAATACTCGCATGGGCCTCAATCGCCATGATATTTCTTTCGTCTGCTTGTCTGGACCCACCTTCGCCTCAAACGTGTTTAGTTTCCTCCTAGTACTGATTCCATCGGCCTTGCGCTCCTTCCGCCTTCGCTTGGTTGCGATCCTGGACCTCTTGTTCATCTGTTCCATTCGCTCGTTCGCCGTCCTTCGGCTTTACTTACAGCCTGCCCGTCTTGCGCCTTCTCTTCCCCTCCTCGAGGCTTCTCTTGCGCACCCCACGCACATTCATCTTCGCTGATATCGCCCTCCGTTGCATCGGTGGCTTACTCGCCCTGGATTCGAGTTTCCCACGCCTGTCCTGTTCATTGTCGTCGTTCGCCCGCTCGAAACCGATCTACTCTCTCTATCAATGCCCCATGGTTTCCGCATATTATTCCATAGTAAGTTTCGTATTCCACTGGCATTTGTCGAATCGTAGAATTGAAATAATCTCATTGCTGAAATTCTACTTTAAACGCGCTGACTTTACGAGGACAAGTCGTCATGGTTTCGATGTTCCTTCGATATCGTCTGACATCATCCGGTATTTAACTCAATCGGTGGTGTTGTCTCACACTTCAAAATTTCGCGCCATTCTCATAAATTGCGGTGTTGGTGCATGCTCGCCACCAATGCTGCGCCTTTGAGCTAAGGGGTTTCCTCGACAAACCTCAATTTCATTCCTTCCGAAACGTTATTTTACTTTAGTAGTTCTCGAGTGTTGTCAAGAACGAATATGGTTGTTCTCGCTCTCCCGTGAAACGTAGATAATTCGGCAACGCTGTGCCCTATCGCAACCATTGCCATTCAATCGTCGCGCGCATACACCTGCGTTCGAGGTCGGCAATTTTGTCTACACTTTATCGACCATCGACTCTTTGTCATCCCACTCGCCACCTGACTATCGAATTCTCCCGAACAGCCGTTTTAATATTCCTTTAATGATTTACTGATCGACTCGATACGACCTATACGCACGTCTTGCTGTCGCGCTACTTCCAGTCTGCACATCTCGTCGATTTCGACAACGTTTCTTGTGCCGTACTGATTGTTGTAAAGTGCCCATGGTCGATTGAATTTCGCCTGCACCTGTATCTGAGCTGTTGGTTGAATACCTCTTGAACTGCGAAATGAGTTTGACGTCTCTGCACTGCTTTCGCGTTTTGTTCTAACTTAGCATCCGGCAATTGTTCACTTAAATGCGCTTCACTTGCCTGAATTTTCGACACCATGACTTGCACCTCATTCTGCAATGTTTAAAGTGGCATTGATACTTATTCTGCTCGATAACTTCAAATTTATTCTATCTGTTTTTGTGTTGTTTCCAACCTCGCACTATCACTTCATTTCCTGCATTAACCGTAATAACATCGACAGAGGTTCCGATGCACCTGCACCTTCCGAACAATCACCTGCAGCTCTGCTCATATTTAATTCTCATGTATCTGTCAAAAATATTCCTCCTTCTAATTCTAATTCTCCAGATGTTGGCCCTTCATCCTCATCATGAGCGGAATTGTTTGAACTGACATTCCGTGTACTTAATATTTGCTACCATATGTCTCCATTTTGAATTGTACTATGTTTTACTATAACATTTGACTTTTCACCTAGCCCACTTGCGTACTATTGCAGTGTCCCATTCGTCCTACTCACGACCTACGTTGCGGCGCCACTATGTAATGGAACGTCTTGCCTACTTATCCTAAATCTGTATGTAACTGCACTAATGCTGCGGTGACAACATGAAATAAAACGACTATACTCTTGAATCTCTCTACTCATATAAAACGCATACAAACTATGCCCTGCTAACTTTTGCCTCTATCTAAACTGTGCTCATTTAGCTACTCCTTCAATGTTATAAACTATTGAGCGTGAGGCTGTATTGGCCCACAGGAGCCTAACGAGATACTTGACAGTTGGGCGTAGGTCACTGTTTACTGCTAAAATCACTGAAATCATATTATATGGGTCATCGTCGAACCAAATACAAACTGGCACATTTATTCTTTCTGGCTTTCACTCTTCCACATCTGCTGAGAGGCAACAACAAAACATACAAATGTACAATAAACAAATAAACACAATACCTGGAAATACAAAATCACATCTACACTTACTATCACACAATCGACAAAACAAAACAAATCATTCACACTTTAAACATGCATCCCCATTCTGTCTGAATATAGCCTATTATTATTTCAAAACTTTGGTCTTGTACATTAAAACTAACTGTTCTTCTTCCTATTGATTCAACTATTAATGACAGAAGATGACTTAGAATGTTCATATTTATGATGAAACATACACTCTAGTATATATAGATTTATACATTCTATATGTCATCTGACAGAGGATTGTTAGTGCATTGATAGTTTTATTTAATAGAATATCCGATTAAACTACCAATACTATACTAGTTTTTACATCACATCGACATTATGGTGACAGTGTTCCGCGAACACTGCTTCGTGAAATATATAAATATTCCTTCCACGTTTTATCTTCCATTAACTCGACAGTTACTAAACCACGATATATTTTACCATTCATAAACTGAACGTACTCTATTAAAATCAAATTTTTCGAGCGTTTCAACATGCATCCGTATTCGCCATTTCAACGCGCCTTCGTCAGTTGTTGTGTCCGGACTGCTCAGCTCTTTTTATTCTTTTTAACATCACACGATCGTTAGTTGCTTTCCACAAAATATTACATCATTTAATTAATTCACATTTCTGTTCTACGTAATCAGTTTTTCCCAACGTTGCGACTGTTACCATAATTTTCTAAATGATTTATTTGGTTATTCCAGTTGGTTTGTATTGTCACGCGTTCTAATTTTCGCCATGCAACTACCTTTTTGACGGTACTGAAATTTTAGCACAAATAATGCTACTGTCTGTTTATGTTGGAATTTAATATACAAAATGTTCATATCTTCGAACGCGTGATGCGATTTTCCAACAACTTGCAAACGACTTCGCTATTGAACGCTAATGTTCTATTCGTCCCAATTGTGAATTTGTCGCGCTTTCGTTTACTAAAAACTATTGCTACGCTGACATCGCTCTTCATCTGTTTTTACAGTTCATGTTAATGTTATACTTATTTATTCTTGACTGTGCCTATTCTTAAATCATGGAATATTGGCAACATAAAACAATCAAAAACAATAAATAAACAATTTGTGTTCCATTGAAAATGAACAGTACCACTGACTAATGTTAAGGCAAATAAAATTTTTGTGGTCTCTGATTCAGTCAAACTCAAATGAACGTCCATTTAAATGAATCAACACAAATTGTTGTCTATTATGCTATGTCTGAATTTAAATTCAGTCAGCCTCATACTGTTTGTCAGTATATCATGAATGTCTATCCTGCCTGAGATATGGCATAATATCTGGGAACACCTTATATATTCTAGACTTTAGATTTACAAAAAAAAAAACAAATTGTAATGACACAACCAACCACTCCACGTGTTTCATGTGTAAGCCTCTTCACATCTAGGAATTTACCATGCTGTCTTTATCTACGGAATCAGTGAGCTTAAAATGACGGCTCATATGGGAAGAGATGAAAATGCTGAGTCTATTACTACAACACTGCGGTGAAATCATATTCTCAGGTGACAGTATCAACTGTCATTACAAAATTCATACACACATGTACATTATTTTACAACACTTTGCCAGATGATACAACGATTAAATTCAATAGAAAGTGAATCCCAAGTGAAACTGTTTCTGCTGCATAACGTTTCTATACAATTAGAGACTATAATTGAGTATCACAAGAAAAGTAACATTAATTTTAACAATGATACATAATGTAATATTTTATCATTTGACTGTATAAATGAGTATAAACAACCTGTAAATAAATCCATTGTACTAAGCAGCTTCCGGGTCAATACCCCATCTCGATCAGGTTTTCGTCCAGTTTCCGATCCATTGAGCAAATGCTGATGAATTTCTGCTTGTTTCTGACACAAACAATTTCATTTGCACGTCTCTAGAATTCAGGAAATACACTTATTCAAATTATCACCTAATGTCATATAGCAATAAGAGCCAAATTTATTGTTTATTTTCTTGAAAATAGATTTATTACATGTATTTTTTGTTGTTTTTCTCCTTCAAAATTCAAATTATTGCTTATTTATCTTGAAAATGGATTTTATTATGGAGTTTTGTTTTTTCTCCCTTTCAAAATCTAAATTTATTGTTTGTTTATCCTTGAAATAGGTTTTATTACATTGAGTTTTTTCTCCTTCAAAATTCAAAATTTAAGTAGTATATGACTTGGTGTAGACTGCAGAATTTTAAAATGTACACACCACTCTTCCTCATATCATAATGCAGTTTAACTGTTTTGACGTAAAATAACAACAAATAAATAAATAAATAAATAAATAAATTCGTGTATATGTCCATTTGAATGACTTTCAAAGGTGATGGGCCCAGCTGTTTTCTTAGTCCTGGATAAATATCAAACAATAGTCTGTTACTACTGTCTGACTACACTACATTTATTACTATACCACTGTACAATTGTTCCATCATAACTTTATTCATCACACGTGTATATTACATTAACAATTCCACACTTTAGATGTGTCAACGGTTAATGCTCATCCCACACAAATAAACTAGAATACATTTGATTGGCGATGTATACACCCAACCTGAGTTTCCAAAGGTTGACTTGTTTTCTACAGAAACACACGTTTCATGCTGATAAACTGAAAAAACACAAAGCACAATACAATCCAAATGCAGGCATATCTGTAGTTCATCTTGAGATTGGTACATACTTAACATTTAAATCAGTACTACAGAATGTATACAGACATTCTCTGAGAAAAGTTTCCTAATTTTCAGGAAGGATAACTGTCTCACACCCTTCTGCCAGTTGTCGTTCCTTCCCAATGCAGTACATTTTTAAACTTTTCCAATTCGGTTTAACATTAGAAACATATTTTTAAGAACATTAAAGAAGAGAAATTGTCATAACGACAATTTTATTGAAATGTATATACGTACATACACGAGAAAATAAAATTTGAAGTATGTCATGGTAAGGAATCCTTCGCATCTGAGTTCTGAGTTTATGTTTTCATGTAGTAATATGAACAAATTTAGAATTTACTTTTGAATATTTGACACTGTATTCGTCTTCCAATTTTAATTCTACTGAACTTTGTCCATTTTACTTGCATCTGCAAAATACAACAAAACTGTCAACATTAGCCTATGTGCAAATGTTATTGTTATTATTGTTAATATTATTATTATTATACATATTATATTAGTACATTTTTCAAAACGAGTTAATAAAACATTTTTTGTACTAAGGTGTTGTATTTCATTATGCCTGTAAACACCAAAAACAAACGTTCAAGGCTGCATTGAATTCATTATATGCTATATAACTCTAAAATCTGAATATTACAATTTCTTGAGTTTGTTTATAAGAAAAATACTTCCAATGCTTACGGACCAGATGGAAATTTTCCTGTTAACAGGTCATTGAGTGTTCTGTTTACGGTGAATGAATTTTACAGAATGGAGCATAAATATACAAATGGATACATTCACTAGAATTAACTGCAATTGTTTCTACTTAGTTCAATTGATCTGTTGTACTAAATGCACATTACTTAAACATATTGTTAAGGATCATTACATGCGCCACACACAATTATGCTGGTTTGTCATGCTGACTGTACCTTGTGGTGTTCTTTCAGTTGCCAGTATCTGCATTGCCAAATACTTATCATGTACTATCTCCAGTTTATTCACATGAAAAAAGAACTTGACCTGAAATTGGAAACATTCTGACTGATTGACAGCATGAACCATTCTCAAACAAATAAGTTTTAAAATGCAGATGTATAATGGCAAGTGAAAATTAAATATTCAACTCTGTTCGGAATATACTTGATGAAAATCAAATAACAACAACTTTATGTGTCTGGCAAACGCTGAGAAGTCATTTAAAAGTTTATTTCGTAATTAACGCTGCATTTCAACTAGAGACACATCTAATACAACTATATAAATATTAATAAATAACTCAGCATTAATTAACGAAAGATTGACAACGGTATACGCGTAAATAACTTTTTCATACCAATGTCTAATGGAGAAAATAGAAGTTAAAGAAAATAATTTAATACTTATGCTTATCTCTTCAAATCACTGAATTTATATTTAGTTAATATATAAACAATTCATATATATAACAATCAAATAATAAATAACAATTCTGTGCTCCATTGAAATGAATAGTACCATTGATCAATGTTAAGGCAAATAAAGTATCAATTCAGTCAAACCCTTAAAATGGAACGTCCATTTAAAAATGAATTGAACACAAATTAAGTTCATTATAGCACATCTAATTCTTGCAAATTCAGTCAAACACTGCTTGTTGTATACTTCATGAATGCTCATTCCTGCCTGAGATATGGCATAATATTCTGGGAATACATCTTATAGCTCCTAGACTTTTTAGATTACAAACGAATGAATTGAATAATAATGTCCAAATCCCACCCACGTTTCATGTAAGCCTCTCATTAATCTAGAATTTTACATTGCAAGTTCTTTATATTTACAGAATCATGGTTTTGTAAAAATGACTTGCTCATATGGAATATTTGAAAATGCCAGTCTATTACTAACACTCGGCGAAATCATATTCACTAGGTGATACCAACTGCTCATTACAAAATCTACACACACATATGTACATTATTTTACAACACTTTGCCAGATGACATTAACGATTAAATTCAATAGAAAGCTTTAAATCCCAAGGAAATCACTGCTGCATAACTGTTTCTATACAATTAGAGACTATATCGAGCATCACACAGGCACATTAATTTTAATAATGATATAATGCATTGTTTACCATTTGACTGTATAAATGAGTATGTCAACCTGTACAACTATTGCACACAGCTCAATAATACCCCATCTCGATCTGGTTTCGTCCAGTTTCTGATCCATTGAGCAAATGCTGAGATATTCTTGTTTTTTCTGACACAAATGTAACTTCATTTCAGTATCGTTCTAGAATTCAGTGGGAAATACACTTATTCAAATTATCGTTTCCATGTTGTCATAGAAGTAATAAGAGCTTGTACCTATTGCTATATCTCTTGAAATAGATTTATTACTTGAGTTTTTGTTTTTTCCTTTCAAAATTCAAAATTATTGCTATTTATCTGAAATGGATTTACATGGAGTTTTTGTTTTTCTCCTTTCTGTACCAAAATTATTGCTTGTTTTATCTCTGAAAATAGGTTTTATTACATGAGCTTTTTTCTCCTTTCAAAATCTAAAATTTAAGTAGTATATGATTTGGTGTAGGACTGCAGAATTTTGAAAGGTGTACACAATTCATTTTCCCTACAGCACATCATACGCAGTTTTAACTGTTTTTTGACAACAAATAAATAAAATAAATAAAATAAATAACAAATAAATAAATTGCGTGGCAGTCCAAGACTTTTCAAGGTGATGGCTCAGCTGTTTCAGTCCTGTGATAAATATCAACAGTTCACTACTGTCTGACTACACTATCATTACTACTTATACGTACAATTGTTCCATCATCCTTATTCATCACATCGTTGTATATTACATTAACAATCTAAATAATTTAGATGTGTCAATGGTTAATGCGTTCATCCCAATAAAATAGAACCAGAATACATTTGATTATGACGTATACACTCAAACTCTGAGTTTCAAAGGTTTGACTCGTCTTTCTAAGGAAAACACATGTTTCATGCCTGACAAACTGAAAACACAGCACAAATGATTAACTAATGCAGTGGTACATCTGTAGTTCATCTTGAGATTACATACTCTAACATTTAATTGAAGATAGAATGGCACAGACATTCTGAGTAAAAGTTTTCCTAATTTTCTCTTGGTGTAGGCTGATAACTGTCTTGTCTTCATCCTGCCAGCTACTGTCTTCCCAATGCAAAGCATTTTAAACTTTTCCAATTGGCTCTCTAATACCAAAGATATTTTAAGATAGAGGGAACATATTGATATTATTATATAGAGTACATGTACAGGCATGAGAAATAAAATTCCCAAGTACTACAGAAGGAACTTAACTGAGTCTTGAGTTTATGTTTTCATGTAGTACATGAACAAACTCTTAGAATTTACTTTTGAACATTTGCACTTACTAATTGTTCTAATTTTTAATTTACTGAACTTTTGTCCATTTTATTGCATCTGCAAATACAACAAAACTGTCATTACTAGCTTGCAAATGCTACTATATTATTACATATTATTATTATTATTACATAATTAGTACATTTTTCAAACGAAAGTTGTCAGTGCCATGAATATTTTTGGTACTAAGTGTTAAATACTTCATTATGTCAGAACACCAAAACAAAATGTTCGTTAATATACGAATCTATTATATGCTATATAACTAAAAATCTGAATATTACAATTTCTGAGTTTGTTTATAAGAAAAAATACTCTTCCAATGCTTAAGGACCAGGACGAAATACTTCTGTTAACAGGCTGGCTGAGTGTTCTGTTTATTGGTATGAATTTTACATCGAGTATGAAACATACAAATGATAATATTCACGCCAGAATTAACTGCATTGTTTCATTTCTATTTTCTGGGGGTTCAATCATCTGCTGTACTAAATGCATCGTACACAAACATACGTTACGATCATGCGTGCGCGCCCACACACACAACATTGGTTTGTCAGCGTTGACCGTACCTTGTGGGTGTTCTTCAGCTGCCAGATGTATCACAAATACTACTATATGAACATTCCTCCAGTTTATTCACATGAAAAAGGAACTGACCCAAAATTGGAACATTCTGAATTATTGATTTAAGATGTGCACCATTCTTCAAACAAATAAGTTTTAAATGCAGATGGGCAATGGCAAGGAAAATTGTAATATTCAACTCTGTTCGAATATAATTGATGAAACTTTAAATACATCAAGAACAAATAACTTCTGGCGGTGTCTGCAAACGTTGAAAGTTATTTCAAAAGTTTATTTCGTAACGTTAACGCCTGCATTTTTAACTGAGACACGAACACTTATATAAATATTAATAATAACCTCTTGCATTAATTAACGAAAATATTTACAACGTACATATGCAAATAACTTTCATACCAATGCTCGAATGTGGAGAAAATAGAAGTTAAAGAAAATAATGATCACGACATCTCTTCAAATCAATTGAATTTATATATTTAGTTACTTACGCAATATAGCGCTTTCTGATATCATTTATACCAAAAATATACATGAACAGTGAAATGGAAAATGGTTGACTCATCTTCCAAACTCACCTCAAGGGAATGCCGATATCGAAACCGCTCTCCCAACTCCAAATCCTAGAATTAACAGTACAAATTACCAGACTACGCATTACATAATTCCCATTCACCTAATAAAAACTGACCCACATCTGTCAAATGTGGATATCCACCATCTACATCCTATATCATTCAGCGTCTGAAATCAGCCTGGCAGACGGTCCATAAACGTGAGATCTTTGTTTAATTCTTCATCTGAACAACGACCCTGGGGTACTCTGGTCAGTCGGTCTCTCTGTGTCAGCCCTCTCTGTGTGCCGTCTCTCTCTGTGTGTTGCCCTCTCTGTGTGTCTGTCTCTCTCTGTGTGCTGGGCCCTCTAAAGGCCCTCTCTCTGTGTGTGCCCTCTCTGTGTGTTGCCCCTCTCTGTGTGCTGCCTCTCTCTCTGTGCCGCCCTCTCTCTGTGCTGCCTCTCTCTGTGTCACCCTCTCTGTAAAGGTCTCTCTGCTGCCCTCTCTGTGCTGCCCTCTCTGTGCTGCCCTCTCTTTGTCAACTTCTCTCTTTGTTGCCTCTGTGTCAGTCTTCTCTCTAAAGGTCTTCTCTGTGTTAGTCTTCTCTCTGTTGTCTTCTGTCAGTCTCTTCTGTTGTCTCTTCTCTCTGCTGTCTTCTGCGCCCTCTCTCTGTCGTCTCTCTGTCAGTCTCTCTCTGGCCGTCTCTCTCTGTCAGTCTCTCTCTGTCAGTCTCTCTCTGCTGCCCTCTCTCTCTGTCAGTCTCTCTCTCTGCCAGTCTCTCTCTCTGTCAGTCTCTCTCTGTCAGCCCTCTCTCTCTCTCTCACACACACTTGCTAGTTTGTCACTGATATCTGTACTCTTGGTGTGTGTTCTTAGTTGCTGTATCTGTACTGTTGAATACTATAAGTAATGACCCAGTTTACACATAAAAAGAAACGATCTATAATTTCAAATATATTTTAATTATTGATTTGTAAGAATAACTATTCATCAACATTACAGTTTAAAATAATGTATGCAATGCTAAGAACCAAAATGTAAATATTAAACTTAGTAACATTTCTGCATGGTATGAAGAATAAATAACTTGTTTTATATCTGCAAGAGAAGAGAAATGTTATTCATCGAAACGTTATTCTTTTAACAAATTAAAGCTTGCATTTCTGAACTAGAGACATTTAAAATATATATATAAATGTTAATAAATAACCTCAGTACTAAATAACAAACAACAAACATTCAATGATACGCACGTGCAAAACAATTTCATCGTATGAGCGTTTGCTCACTCGTGAAAAATAGGAGTGGAGAAACAATGTATTTGCTCAATATCATTTCTTCCACCGCACAATTTAAATATAGTTCTCTTTACGTAACAAACAGACAGTTCATGATGCAATTTAGAGAGTCGATTATGTAGTCATTCCATTAATAGTAAATACGTATACCGTTGGTGCCCTTTAAATCCTCATGCGCACGGTCCAAATTTGACATAAAGGAGAATATCTCTTCACTCCATTTGTTACGAGAAGTACAATTTCCAAAAAGACCTCTGTTTAATCGAACTGGTCGCGTAATTGTAGATTTATACCTCTGATAGCATCGAATTCGCTGCACTGCACTAATGACTTTTAAAGGCTTGCCCGATGCTTTTGTTCTTTCGAAAAAGGTGTCTGAAACTCCAATTATCATTTATGCATCACATCTTGTATATTATAGAAATTTCTAACTATGCTAGGAGAGTCTCATCGGGCCATGTCGAATCCACATTAAAATAGAACCAAAATAAGGAAGATGAAACGTACAAAAGCAGGTTTTCATTAAAAGTTCCACACTTCTTTATAGACAGTTCAAACTATATTTACTAAAATAAATTATTATTACATTAAATTGGTATCTTGAATAATGAATAGTGGGCAACGTTTCAGAGGTCGAGTTGTGCTTCTACCATCAGGCCTTTAACAATATCTGTCTAAAATACGAAATTTAATAATTAATATGCATAAAATTAAAACAAATGAGCATTAAGATGAAATATGTGTTTAACATTGAGAATTACATTACATTAAAATTCTTTTAGACGAATACATACTTGAAAGAACTGGATGATACTATGATAAATTGACTCCATGATAGTATCATGTTGATAACATATTTCCTATAAATTATCAATCACATTTAGAAATTGATATACCACATTAACATTTTGAACTCAAAACATAGCATGTGTTTAGATACTGGATCTAAACTAATTAAATTGTAATTAAATTAATTCATTGAATACATACATAGACAATTGAATTAAGAAATATTAGAAATGTCAACAGTTCTTGAAAACATGGTGAACTAAAATAACATAAAATTCAAAACAACAATTATGATTGTGGTTGTAGTAAATCCAAGATGTTTAGTCTAGAAATTAAAAATTTAGACATCTTATTTCAACTATATCACATAAATTATTAATTTGATAGCATGTATGTCGATATAGAAAACCACACTACATTGAACATGTAGAAGAGATTTAGTTATATATATATATATATATATATATATATATATTATATAGTTACTAATGGCGACTGAACGCTACTAATATAAGAACGCTCCGATAGTAAAGGGGTTTATATGTTGTGCGGGAGGAACTTGAATATTTGGCAGGATACAGTTTGAATTACATCATTTAAAATTACCTTTGCTATTGAAATTACTATGCTGCACTCTTCAGAATCAGAGCTAACTTGCTGTTTGTTGGCATCTACTGAATTTATTAGTATGGAATCAGCAATCTTGCAAAACTGTTATCTAGATTAGAATTATAAAGAATTGATTTTAATACAAATGACGAGAACTCATTCTGAACTTGTTTGGATCTATTGCTAAAATTTGGATTTGGGTGAAATTATCTTATATTCTGATTCACTTGAGGCAGTTCGAGTTACGTTTCAAATGATAATTTGATGTTAATAATGCTCTGTTACTGCATCACTAACCATATCTGTCCTTATAGTTCACAATCAGAACGTCTTGAGTTCTAATTGACTGAGACACGAACTACTGAACTTACACACACATATAATTCAAGAGCACATTAGGAAATTATATAAAAGTCTCTACCTTCGTTTCGAATATAAATAACCAACAAAGAAAACATACCTTATCTGAATCTTTGAGTGAGTCTGTGGATAAAACTTTACTGATTTTGAAGGCACCTAATGCAGATCTGATTCAACTTTTGCATAAGCAAATTAGGAAACGAAATGAATCGAGCCATGAAAACGCAAAGACTTTACTACTGACTAAAATCGTAGGGGCTCAATTCAGAATGGCCGCATATTCTACGAGTTTCATTAGTCGAATTTAAGATGGTTGTGTGCCTCTTAATCATACACTATTAACACTAAAATATCACAACTACTACAATTTTGTTGAGCCTCAGTGCTTATGTAATCACAACTTGAGAATGAGGACCAGAAACACCGACACATATCTGCTCATATTCACTGAATGCATATTGTAATGTAGACTGTGGATTTTGCGCACACAGTGAATGAGCAACTGAAAGGTATGATATGATTCACAAACTGTTGATTGCCATGTTTTGGCTGTGTCTTGACAAGGCTGAGGGTTTCATGGGAGGCTGGGGCTAGTTTCATGAGGTCGGTCAATGCACGGGGCTGCTGGGGTTTGCCGGGGCTTGTCAGTTTGCTGGGGTTTGCTGGGGTTTGTTGGGGCTCGCTGGGCATCGGGGGGCTTTGCTGGGGCTGCTGGGGATCACTGGGACGGCTGGGGTCATGGGGACTTGCTGGGGGTTGTCAGCGGCCTGGGGGTTTGCTGGGGGTTTGCTGGGGCTCACGGGGGCTGCTGGGGGGCCTCTGGCCGCGTTTTGCCAAGGTTTTGGCCAGGGGTCTGGGCCAGGGTCACGGGCCTGGCCAGGGGCCTGCCAGGGGCCGCAGGGGCCTGGCTGGGGCCTGCCAGGGGCCTGCCAGGGGTCGGCCAGGGGCCTGCCAGGCCTGCCAGGGGCCTGCTGGGCCTGTGGGGCTCTGCCAGGGGCCACAGGGGCCTGCCAGGGGTCGGCCAGGGGCTCATTAGGGGCCGGCCAGGCCTGGCCAGGCCTAGCTAGGGTCGCCAGGGGCCTGCCAGGGTCATGAGGGTTTGCCAGAGGGTCTGCCACGGGTAGGTTCTCCATGCACCGATTTAAGCCTGTTCTGCAGCAACAGCCTGTGTGACGAACCACAAACCACCGGGCACTTGCCTGAGCAAGCTATCCAGATACGCCATGTTGCACAGAGAGCGGGGAAGGCTGAGAAACATTTGAAAGCACTTTCACCGACCTACCAAAATAACACGATATGGTGTAATTGAGCAAAGATGCACATTTAAAAAGTACGTCATTTGTTTCTAAGTATTTGTAATAGTGATAATTATGGCACTTTAAAATTCACGCTGACATTGAAACTCGAATTGGTGCCTGAAGTTAACTACAGTCGGATACGATATGCAAGAGCCCACTCTATCTCTTCCACTCATGTCTTACTACATCCCATCCGGCTTTATCTGCCGCCCTCATGTCAACCATTTCTGCCTTCCAGACCACACACCCAATTAAGAACACTAGATATGTTTAAGGGAACAAGAAAAATATCTTGAATCTGACGCAAAGAAACTATTAGAATATGTACACACAGATTTAAAGCCTCATAATGAGCCTAGAATGTTTATTTGTGCTTTCCGGGAGCTTGTGCAACATTCCACTGCGCCTGCTTCTGTCTCGCCTGCCCTGGACATCCGACTGCCTGCCTCCATGCCACATGGATGATTTAGGATCGAATTAACCTACTATGTATTTAAAGAAACCATCTTGGGGTGATATTTGAGGCACATTTGTAAACAACGCAATTTTGTTCCTAGGCAGCACAAAAGTTCACACTAAATTTTGGAGAAATCTCTGTGTTCCGGGAGTTTCAGAAACACACACACACACACACACAAACCGTAATATCGTAGACAACGGTGGTAACTACACATTTCATTACGAAACATGCTGCCAAATTTTCGTATGCCAATCGCTGCCACGATTTTGGAGGTTTTAAGACTGAAATGGTATCCTTTCGCCCTCAGTGAACAACTTTATGTTTTTAAAAATTTCTAAGGTATTGATAGCTTGCAATCAATCTTACGGGCCCCGAATCGAACTTTTTAAATTTATTGAACGAGAAGTTTGAGGATGAAGCTTAATGTGTCTCGAGAGAAATAGCACATTATGCTAAGGAACTCCCCTATTACAAGAAAAGTTTCTGATGTAGATCACTTGTAAAATGAAAATGTTCAAATAAAATATTTAGTTAATGTCATTCACAAATCTTTCAAATGAAATGGTCAAAAATTCTACAATAAATGGCATGTTTATTCTTAATTTACTTGTTCTTTAGAACAAAGTCTGACCATATGCATTAAGAAAGACGACAATACTGCATTAATAAATGTACATTTACATAGTGTTCAGTGAAATCTTTACACGTCTAAAAAAAACGTACCTAAGATATTTTCAAAATCTCTCCGATTTTAAAAGTTAAATTATTTTCGAATAGAGTAAATGCCATTATTGTATGAATCCATTCATTACAAGCTCGGGTTTCGGCAATTGTAAATTTCATTTTCTGAACCTGTACTACACTACAGTACTTCCTTCTTTCTTACACTGTACTGAAGAGAACCCTGAAAATACAGAACGAGTGTTTCGGGTTTAAATTTAGCGACACTTTACAACAATTAAAGAAGCATATTAAACAACGAGTTACGTCCGAATTCCCAACTTACCTGTGCACGCCTGAGTTTTAGGGCATTTGGTGAGAACTGTCGCCAGGGATTTGTTAATTAAACAAATTGTCTGAAAATAAAGTGTTCTACTGAACAAATTGTGGTGCGTAATTGTAATTTTTTTAAATCTCAATGGATGTTGTACACGTGTCCTAGACAGACCAGCATCAATTTTTCAGCATGGCAGTCCATGTAATGACTTTTCAAAGCTGCTGGTTCAGATGCTTCTTGTTTCTCTGGGAAAGGGGCTAAATAACAAAC